>CM069443.1:74660346-74730821 GCA_035610835.1 Ophiura sarsii | reverse complement strand
CATTTTTCTGGCCTTTTATCAATAAAATAATTGATTAATACTTTACTTGCGATGTAATGTTACCGTTGTTCCATCTCAACGTTTCCGAATCTTCCACTAAAGATGTCTTGGTCTCTCAGACCGGATGACATAGTTTATCCGCGTGTGACGTGTTCTGGACAATTGAAATTACGTAACTGAGGCTACCATGATCTATACTCAACGGGAACATTGCAAGTAACAATTATTGATGCAAAAATACATTAAGGTATTAATTGACTACAATGTATTGTTTTATTTCGAACTTCCTTCTGTAAAGCGTTAACGGGAAGATACTCATCACCGGCCACGTGACCGGGACACGTGACCGACGGTCGTTCTCGGAAGAGGACCTCAACTCGGACGCGGTATCAGGACGACGTTCCTACACGTGCAGGTTCCATCATAAACTGCGGAACTGGTATCATTATTGCTTTTGGCTAGGATGTTGGAGAGGCCAGCTGGATTTGACAATTGGGGAATAAGTCTTAGTTCACTGATTTTCAACAAGGCAAATGAAATTAAAAATTTAACGGTTGGCATTGAGTAATGTTTCCAACATCATTTTGTTTTCATGATTCTGATAACTGGTAATTTGTGGTCGGTCGTATCATCATAAACATTTGAAATAAGTTCGGCGTTTGACCGAGCTCGCGCAATGTGCAACCTATAGACAATAGAGACGTGGATAAAATTGCAGACTGAAAAGTGATCTCAAAAACATATTTTGCCTCCGAGACATGTGTCATGTTAACCGAGAGGCTAAGACATGATGGTGTAATACCGTATTCATCATAAAGAACGGTGTGACATTGATTTCAAAATACATCTCTACAGATATTACCTTATCATCTTGTTATCTGATTGGTTTAAAGAGCGGCGATATTATCATGATAATATAGCCATGTCTTCAATTTCAACATGGCGCCATGAAAAAAAACACCCAATTTGCTCGGGCAAAGTCACGACTATACGCTCGAGCATAGTCTTATTTTATTACGTCATATTCCCGGTCATGCCGGTTGACAACAAAGTCAAGCGACCCGCTTTGGAACATCGTATTGTTCTGGTTTCGGCGGCCATGATCGCTCGTATTATTTTATATAGATATACAGGGTGTATAACAATTGGAACTCTCGTTCAGAATGGTTTTAATCCTGCTTACAATCATTGAACCATGGTCAATTATATATCAGTGCAAAGTACAACCACCAAAGATGAAATCCTGAAAAGATGAGAAACTGTTAGTTTCCTTGAATTAATATTTGTCATGTTAGGTATTTCCATACGTATTACTAAGGCTGCGATGATTGACTCGGCAACACTTTCCCGCCGCGCTCGAATCATATTTTTTTGTGCGTGGCCAGTTCGGGTCTCCTCGATCGTCGCATGATATACATCGATAAACGCAACGGTCAGATTTAGCCTGGAGTCGTTGTGCCTTGTACAGGGGTGAAAATGTCAAATTGTATAGGCGTATATAGTGATTATGACCTTTTGACCCTGTATAAGGCACAAAAACGACCCCAGATGGTAAAAACTACCAGTTCTTGAACCTTTGTGATCTGACGAACAATTTGAGATACCGTTTGTCAAAATCGGAAAATGTTCAAATTTTGACCCCAAAAGCAAAGGCCAACGACCTTTTCAGGTTTTGCTCAATATCTCAGTAACCACACATCGGAAGTGGGGCAAACTATACATTTTTAGAATCCTTGTGTTCAGACAAACAATTTGTTATGCTTCTCAGCTTAATTGTAGCAAAAAAGAAGAAAAAGAGTATGGTATATAAGCAATATTATTATTATTGAGGGAATAAGATCAAATAACCTGCCAGCCATCATAACCTTTATCGATTTCAAGAAAGCGTTTGACACAAAACATAGGGGACGAATGCTGCAAATATTGAAAGCCTATGGTGTACCCGATCAGCTTACAAATGCGACAGCAGATATATACAAAGACACCAAGGCAAAGGTTATATCACCAGATGGAGAAACAGAAATGTTTGAGATACTGGCTGGAGTACTACAAGGAGACCCCAGGCTCCATATCTCTTTGTCATTGTTCTTGACTATATGCCCTAAGAGAGGCCATAGATGGCAGAGAAGAAGAGCTAGGATTCCACCTAACAAAAAGAAGCAGTAGAAGAATAAGACCAACCGTATTAACTGACTTAGACTTTGCTGACGACATTGCACTGTTGTCTGAGGAAGTGTCTCAAGCGCAATCACTACTCAACAGAGTGGAGACTTCAGTGGGAAGAGTTAGGCTCAAAATGAACACTGCAAAGACGAAGTACATGTCCTTCAACCAGACGCAAGTACCTGTAATCACCACAAGCGAGAGCATGCGCTTTGATATTAAAGAGGAGGACTTCAAATACCTTGGAGCCTGGATGAACAGCACTGAAAAGGACACCGAAACACGCAAAGCAGCTGCTGGGGAGCTTGTGGCAAACTTAGTCAGTTATGGAAGGCTAAATCACTATCCAGAAAGCTCAAAGAAAGACTTTTCATAGCTACAGTAGAATCAGTCCTCCTTTATGGATGTGAGGCAGGGACAGTTACCCCAAAGCTTGGCAAACAACTGGATGGATGCTACACTAGGATGCTAAGATCTGTGTTCAACATCAACTGGAGTCAGCATGTGACAAATACGGACCTGTATGGGGACATGCCAAAAGTCTCGGACAAGATCAGAGAACGCAGAGCTAGATTTGCTGGACACTGCTTCAGGGGGTCAAAGGAGTTTGTACACAAACTCATACATTGGATACCAAAGCACGGAGTAAGAAAGCGTGTGGTAGACCAGCACTGACCTACATTGACATACTAAAACGTGATACAGGACTGCAGGTTGAAGAAATCAAGACAGCTATGTTGGAAAGGAAGATCTGGAGAGGCATTGTGGTTCGGAAAAATCATCCGCCCTAAGTCAAGTCAAGTAAGTCATATAAGCAACATATGGGCCAAATTTGGTGGTTTTAGAAGAATGTGAACCAAATATCCCTAAGCCCTCCAAATAGGGTGTTGTCAGGTGTGTTTTTTATGATAACCGGTGAGTCTTCTTAATTTTACTTAGAAGCTCTAATAGATTGATGTGTATTAGCTTGGGTTCCTTTAATCAAGCTGCTGGGTGTAAATTTCACTACGTAAGTTGAACATGATTTAATACATAATTAAATTGTATATTATACATGTACAGCAAACTTTAAAGCTTTATCCTTTGTTTATCTCCCAGCGTTTATTGACGTTACCTCTCTGCCATGCGAGTATATAATATTCCCCAAATTCACGTCATAAATGTATCAAAGTATATAACGTGTTCTTTTGAACTGAATGTTTATACGCAAACCGTAAAATATTATGGTATAGTGATGAATGAATACTCAGAAAGTACAATGTAGGCCAACACCATACCGCAAAAACTATTCTCACGAATTCGTTTTAACATCTTTGACTACTGTTACAAGGAAAACAGTCATTAAAATGCCATGTGATCTATCTAAAATGCTAAAGTATATTAGTAGCAAGTATGACATGATAGTCGCACTATCCCGGGATGTCGAAACAAAGGCTGGACGATTAATAAATAACTCTTTACCTTTATTGTTTTGATAAAGGGGTCTCATTGGGAATACAATAATGAGTTAGGTAGCATCGACTTTCACATTGTGGGACCATCTTTAAGTAACAAAATCGCTTTACAATTAAATTTTGAAAATTCATCTTACTCAGTTATATTCATATTTAAGAGAACGAGTCAACTCTTACAGGGTCAACTCTTACAGGTTTTTTTTAATCTCAATAACTCTCGTATTATATTCATCAAAATAAGTTTTTGGGTTGATTAAATAGAATGCAATACTATAGTTTTGGGGTTGATATGATAGAATGCAATGCAATGCAATGGAATGGAATGAAATGGAATGGAATAAAATGAAATGGAATGGAATAAAATGAAATGGAATGGAATAAAATGAAATGGAATGGAATAAAATGAAATGAAACGAAACGAAATGAAATGAACTAGAATAAATTTAAATAGAATATAAAAATAAATAATAAATAAAAATGAAACGAAATGAAACAAAAACAATTCAATTTATTCATCAATATGTATACAGAAATATAATAATAACACAATGTGAGAAAGAGGCTAGGAGCCCCCAAAAGAAACCTGATAGCGGGCTTATAATTTGGGACCCTTATTAATGGACGAAATGAAATGAAACGAAACGAAATGAAATGAAATGAAACGAAACGAAACGAAACGAAATAAAATGAAATAAAATGAAACGAACTAGAATAAAAAAATATAAAGGGTTCAACAAAAGAAAGTATACCACTTTGTTTATATCATTTTGAGTAACATTCAATTTTTTCTTGACCAAACAGGCTAGATAGGCATTTAGATAAATCTTTTAGGCATAATTTGATACCAAATTTTCCCCCTAACAACAAAGATAAACCATGATTAGCACCATTTAAAGGGGGGGGGGGGGGGTCTCACATTGATATGGTATACGTATGTGCCTGCCTTTTGGGGTGCCTTTTCGCAAAAATTGGTATAGCGATGGGGTGGTTTTCATCACAGACCAAAGCGCCCAAATGGCATAAATTGGGTGTATTTTGAGGCATTTTTTGTAAAAAGCACCCAATTTGTGCAAAACTGGGTGATTTTTTACCAAATTGGTAAATTGATGGGTGGGAAATTGGCCAAAAAATAGGTATATAGAAAGTCACATTTTCGAAGTCCGGCAGGCACATCCACATACGATTTTGGCGAAAGTAACCCCCCGGGTCCCCCTCCATACCCCAAGGTCTGCCGCCAATAGAGGGGCTGGGTAAAACGATTTCTAACTTCTTCATGTCATGCCTCATGTCTCATGTTGCTGTCGACAAGATATACATGGACCCGTGATGGGAATTTGAGTGGTTAATTTTAATATTATCTGCATTTATCTCAGAAATACCCGCACAAATATTGGTAATTATACGTAATATTTAAGCACTTATAATTAATGTAACTCGTATAATCATTATTTTCAGTAATTCGGCTTATCTGCTCCATTTTCTGTGAGAGCAAGAAATATGGATAAGTAGGCCTAGTACCACCGTGAGAAAAAATGATTTCGTGATAGCTATAGGGTCTGTTAAAATAATTGTAATTTTATGGGATATTATTCTTTTGTATGTCAAAACGAAAATCATTTAATTTTGTATTGACCGTGTATGGTGGATACTGTATACACACAAAGAAACTGACCATTTCCATATTACGGACTATCAAAACCCCATTTTTCCACATGCCCGCAGGGCGCGAAATCATAGCGCTTGACCATAATACTCTATAAGTGTACGATGAACCAATCGTTGATACTCTAAATAAAATAATGGCTGCATTTTCTATGTTTTACCCCGTAAATGGGGGTAGGATAAAGGGAAAATCAGTGCAAATGGCTGCACGGGGAGCGATTCTTTTCGTAGCCTAGCGAAATGTTAATCGTAACCCAAACCTTTACCCTAAACCCTAAACCATCAGCCATGAACCATAGACCATAGACCATAAATCACAAACCTTAAACCCTAAACATTTCGAGCGGCCCATCCATAATCAAAATCTATTCAGGAACCACCATTCCGCGGGATCTTACCAACATTTAAATACACGAGATCAAGTCACTTATTGAACTGTTGAATACTCAAGCTTCCCGAAATATAATACTAATACATAAAGCTATATTTTAGAGAAATTAACATACTCGTAATTATGTAGTGGGTTAATAATTATAATAATATACAGAAAAAAGAACAACTTGTAAGAATTGATACACCTAAAGGCAAAAGGCACGAATACCGACTAGTACTGCACACGCTGAGCTACGCGTGTATGTCTACGAAGCCAATTAATCAACGATCTATTGTCTCAGCCATGTAACGGTTCGCGTGTAGGTCGGTGGGTCCGTATCACTGTAGTACACGAACGCTAATAGGGTTAAGACAATCGAGTGTTAATTAATCGACTCAATAACCGGACACGCGTATCACAGCGTGTGCAATACAAGTCAAAAAAGCATGCATTTGGGGGGATGGGTTCATAGCATGCTTTCTCTCTTCAGTTAATCATCAATATCTCTACCTGCAAGTGTTAGAGAGAGCGCAGGGGATGGAAAATCGGTCTTATGATCCCCAGCAATTAAAAGGATTATAGAACATGTAGAAGGGTAAATGGACAATTATATGTACTGTCATTTGATTATTAAAGATTTGACGTTTGACAACTTACTTATAGGAGTACACTGACGAAAATAATGGACGGTACGAATGTACAATTCGCACAATTTCAGAGTGTTATCTATTTATAATAACATAGTGGAATTTGGTTGGGCATGGGAAATATTTCGACTGTGGCCATAAAACATCATCAGCCTGGATGTGCACATCTGGTGGATTACGTTTTTATTTAGGTAATAGTATAATTTGACTTTTATTACCCTTACATTATATCTATCCGAAGAAAACATAATTTTGGGGAAATGAAAAGAAAACATGATATTTAAAGGGGGAAACCTTCCATGGGTTGTCAAACATTTTATCTTTTCATAAGTGTTTAACATTTTCAAAACTTATAATTGTGTGTGATCTAATTTTATGGGAGGAGGCTTACTTCTTTTAAACCCTTTATAAACGAAATGAGAAAATAAAGTATAACATGGACAAAGATGGTATAGATAGTTACATCATTATGATCATTCATAGTGATTGATCGAGATGGTGATTAGTCTTGCGGTGTACTCGTTTCACCTGTTAACCTATCAAAATAAACATATCGCTCACTTTACATCCTTTGTGGGAACCATAATTCAATTCTTTAATAATCAATCAATCTTTTCTTGTCTCAGGTGTTTATAATAATGATAAAAGCCGACATGTGTGTGACGAGCGGTTATGCTTTGGAATTGGTTGGTGTGCATGTCACTAGACGTGCGTGCAACTCGCGTGTATGTGCGTGTGCGCGACTAAGGGTGGGATCCGGGGTGGGTGTACAGTGGTGCATGCCATTGGTTGGTGTGCGTGATTATTCCGGGGGTGATTATGCATAATATTGAATACTCTTTCCTATATACGTTTAATTGTTACACACCGGCTGTGATGACAAAATACCAATCATAATATTCTTTGTGAAGTCCTGTGTTGATATATGATGTAATATTTAGAATAGGAGTAAAAGTTTCATTAAAGGTAGATGTTCCGATTTTCAACTTGAAGTTTTCTATTCTACATGAAAGGTCATCCTTAAAAAGTCGTGTTCCAAAGTTTGAGTTGCATAGCTCTAATGGTTCTTATTTTAGACGCACAAGATGCTGTGAACTGTACCCATTGAGTAGTACACAAACTATATCGGTGGTTACCACCATTCGCGGTAATTCGACGTTATTTCATCGATTTCTCCGTAATTATACCGATTTAGGCCGTCAAATTTCAGTATGATGATAAGAAAAATACGAGCTTTCATATGATATGAAAATCTCCGTATGTTTGAAATAATTCTGTGTTACGAAAATGTGATCGGTTCATCTACCTTTAATACTACCAACCAATGTTGTGCGTTCTTGTCCTAGGCATACTACGTGTTTATGAAAAATGACAAAAACGAGCGCGTGTATGACGAGCGGTGATGGTTTAGGATGGGTTGGAGCTAGGACGCTCTAGTATGAGTACACGATTTTAGACGTGCGTGCAACTCGCCGACAGGTACAACGGGTGGGGTCCTGGGGTGGGTCGCGGTGGGTGTAAGTGGGGCATGCCATGGGTATCGTGCGTGATTATCCTGGGGGTGATTATGCATAATATTGAATACTCTTTCATACTTATCATTAGGAAATTCCAGAAAAAAGTTGCACATATACGCTACTTGCATGGTACAGATGGAACCATTGAAAGCAAGGCTCTCCCCTCACCACGCACTATCACGCCACACTGCGTCGGTGTTTCACGTAGGTTTGTGTATCGCGTGACGCCGTTGGTCGCGCGCGAGCTGAGGGGGGGGGGGGGGGGGGGGGGGGGGGGAGCCTCGCTTTCATTCTAAATTAGCGGAGGAATTCGAGGCCTGGAATTCCAGCTTTTTGTAGTCAGCTATCCTATAGAGGAACTCATTTTGTTTCAAAGCAAAGCCTGAAATTCATCATTAATGTTCCCAGAATTCCAAACAAATGTTCATTATCACTATTCCTCTAGCCTATACTCAGTTCCCATACCCTTAACCGCTTGAATTCCAGATTTATTTTTAAATAATATTTTACCTCTATAGGGGGTGTGCACATTTTTCTGGAAAAGCCCATTGTTACACACCGGTTATCATGGTTGTGATGACACAATACCAATCATATTCTTTGTGAAGTCCTGTGTTGATATATTATACTGTGATATTTAGATATTATATTTAAAAATAAAGTACAATATTGATATCTAATAATAATGATATAAGTAAAATCTTCATTAATTTTCCCAACCAATGTTGTACGTTCTTGTCCTAGGCATGATAAGTGTTTATGAAAAATGACAAAAACGAGCGCGTGCATGACGAGCGGTGATGGTTTGGGATTGGCTGGCGTGCATGTGATTAGACGTGCGTGCAACTCGCGTGTGGTTGCCGTGTGCGCGACAGGTAAGGGGTGGTTCGGGGGAGGGTGTGTGCATGAGGTGCATGCCATGGTGCATGCCATGGATTTGTGCGTGATTATGTAAAGAGAGGAACTAGATTTAGACACCGGTTGTGATGACAAAGTGCCACTCAAAAATGGTCAGATCCAGGGCGTTGTGTGTGTATGGTTTAAACATTTATTTATAATAACCTTCTCGCTGATTGTTTGACAATCTATTCATATTCAATCGAAACAACTTTCAAGACAGATTGCATAAAACATGTGTGTCTTATGCCGGACAGATTGTACGATCGCAACAATTCAAATCACTTTTATGTTTTATTCCGATTAAAACTCTTGAAAATAAAAAGATCGTTTAATTTTAGAGTAGGTAAAATGATAACTTTTGATTGTTGGAGGAAGACTATCACTGATTATAGACATCTTTCACGAACGTCTTTCGCTCTAATGCTCTAGGGCTGTTGCTGGGTCGGTTACACTTGTATGTGATGGTGGACCAACTAGATACGAAGTTATGATGATATTGTGAAATAGCTTAAAGCACGTAAAGTATAAATGCAAAAGGAGTAACAAAAAAAAATAAAAAAATAAGAAGAAAACAAAAAGATAGTGTTATTAGTTTTGAATGATTACATCTACAACGCGCCCGAAGGATAGAAAACATAGATCGGTATTGAGTGCGAGCGGAGTAGCGCGCGGTGGTCGCACGGCGATCACGTTTCATCGTCATTCCCGCCTCCTGCCTGTACATGTGTGGGAAAAAATCTTATCCCCCTTAACCTAAAATCTACGCAACGGGTAACTACTTCAACGTATATCCGCTTAAACGAAAACGACAGGGCATAATAGCCGAGCGACGTTCCGCGTTTATTTTGCAATGCTGCGTCTCAGCGGGTACACGCTGCGAACACTGTGTTTTTAAACAGTTTAAGGGGGAAGAGCTGAGGCTAATTTGTCATTTATATGTGCGTTCTTTACGTGCCTGATCGTCAGGTGGGATTTCAAATAAAAGCTGAAACTGATTGAAGTCTCATTTTAATTGCATGCTACGTTTGTGAGTGAGTATTGTTAACACGGATTTTGGCGAATATCCTGACAGTTTTGTCCACTGTTCACAATAGTGACAGTTTTGACCATTGTTCACGATCATCGTTCCTATTGTCCTATTTATTTCAAATTCTTCCTTTATACAATAATACTGTTTCATTCAATTTTTAGCTTGGGGGATAAAGGAGGTTGTATCAGAATCAGCTTTTTGAGCCGCCAACATGCCCAAAGGGTTAGAGTTTTGTTTCATTTTAAAATTTTGATTTCGATTTTTCTACGAAAGAAATATCGGTATCTGAGTGACAATGTCCGATTTTTTTTATACCATATGTTTTTCATTTGTAATTCAAAATGTTTGAGCCATCTTAGAAGTGTTGGCAATATCTTGTTGTTTATCGTCCGATCCCGCAATCACTCCAATCCACACGACATTGTAAGTAATTGTGTTAACATGGTTACCTCAGCAAAGTATGCAGGGCTTGAAATAATAAGGAGCAGGGACCAGGGACCAAATTTAACCCCCTATAATCTCAAAATGCCCCTGGTTCTTATGTAAATTGAGTCACCAGGATCCCTTTGTTGTACTCTTCTTCAGGATTACGTACATGTATTTAACTGTGGACCCTTTGATAGCCCTATATGTATGTGACAAATCACCCGTCCTGAAGAAAAATCCGTGAACAAGGGGCACATTTGTGTAAAAAGAAGCTCATGGATCTGAACTCCTTAATTCAAGCCCTGATAGTAACTGTTTCCATATCTGATGATTCTTTAGGGGAGACGTCAAAACTCGACCGCCCGTTGACTGCCGGTTACGGGCGGTTCCGCCCGGTTCTTTCAGGTCAAATGTTTTACTGGTATATGAATATTCGCGCATGCAACACTGAACAACCGCCGGTTGACTTAATGCTGTAATCTGACCAATTTACACTATCAATCTGTTACTTTGCGGTCATAATAGCTCTCTCTATAATCGTTCTATAAAAAAATAACATTCATAGACTTTCGGTATTGATTTTAAAAAGTTAATTGAGCTATAAACAGATTGAAAAAGCCAACCCCAGCGAAAATCAATAGCTGTATTGTACTGGTGTCAACTGAGACTTTTAAGTCTTAAAAGAGCCCATTACTTCAAGATGTTATTGCTCACGTGTGTGACGAGGCACTTTCAACCGGTAGTGTTCACCAGAGTGTTACTACTATTTGACCTCATTATGTGTGTATATTATAACAGACGACACGTTTTGTGAGAACCGAACGGAACCGGCCGTAACCGGCGGTTGCCGGGCGGTCGAGTTTTGACGTGATCCCTTAACAAAACATTCTAGATCACAAATTTCAAGTGGAAATTTAGTGTTACTGTTATAAAGATTATTCTTTCTTTCAAAAATTGGAATTAGTAAGTGATCGTATTTGTTGGTTAAAATATAAACAACTGTATTACTAATATTGCATTCAACATCGTTCTGTTAACAATTCGGTTTTGTTGTCTTTGAAGCTCTGAAGATACCTCACTCGATGACTTGCCACTTCTGCAGCCTCTTTTTGAATCATTATTGTACCTGTACATATTGTTTCATTACACTGTTGATTGAGCTTATTGCGTGATCATTACTTTCCCATCCAGAGCAGGATTCCATATGAAGTGATTTATAAGAAGATTGACGGTCTGTTTCAATACTGCATCAAATACAACGAAAAAACTAGATCGCGTAACGCAAGTACACGGTGTGAAAGTCTTCGGTGTGTGAGCCAAATATTATGGTAGCATTAAAACTTTACAGTGTTTAAGGCGTGTGCTGAATACACTATTAATATGTCAACTTGAACTTTTTGTTGATCTACCGGGAAAACTAAATGTGGCAATAAAAGTAAAATTTAATATCACGATATAACAAAATTGAAGGAATCTCCTTTTATATTTTACATTTGAGACATAAATGGGCGATGTGAGGAGAAGATTTATGATTGTATGTTGTATAAGATTATACAATTTGTTATGTTTGTGTATACTTTGAAATATGGGTCACATATACAGGTTAAGACAGTGTACTATTGAAAGTTATTGTTAGAGTTCAAGCACATTGTTATCTGAGTTTGTTATCAACCGTTATGTGGGGCATTGCATTGGAGGTTTGTGGCTGTTAACAAGCATTCACATTGTGAGTTTTAGAACATACATTAAGTTCACCAATCAAGATAAAAGACGGCGACACAAAGTGCCATAAATACTTCATTCGGGCATACAAAATACCAAATATGCACATTATTTCAGTATCTTTGAAAATATAGACAAACATCAACAACTCACCAAACATCTTTCAGTAAAATGATAGGCCTATAGATCATAGTTTATAAACTCTTATGCAGTTCGTATTAATGCATAATCATGCACTTTTTAAAATGCTTAATAGCCGGACGTTCTAATTCTAAAATTGATTAAGCATTTCATTGCTATTGAAGGTGATAAATACGGTAAATTGATGAAATGATTTATCTCTTAGGACTATCAGAGTTGGCCAGTATGCTATGGACGTTGAGAAAACACTCTCTGTGCTTCTGACCAGAATCGAACGGGCAACTTTCATCATACTAACAAATAATTATTTAATGTTTTAAAATCACCACATTGATAAATAAAAGACTCTGCCACAATCTACCAGAATTGGTTTCTAACCTGGGTATCACACAGAATGCTCGATCCAACAAGACCACTTGTATGCAATATTTCAAGTTTAATGACACATATAGTCTGGAATTTATTTAACAATAAAACAAAATTGCATAAAAACACAAGCAATTTTTTATAAAAGTGATATAAACAAATAATTATCAAATTTGCCTTATGTTTCAATGTCGTTACCATAGTAACCGGGTAGTCAATAATATGAATATGATACCGCTAGTTATGTGGTACGCGCCTTGGTATCGATAAACTTGACTTTATTTTCATTAACGCACAATAGCGCATGCAACAGTATGAATATATCATTAAGGGGTATCATATCAACACAAACACCATTTCCCCTGCCGCTTATCAAGCCACATTATTCTGCATTATATCGTATCATATCATAAAATATCGTTCTATCAAAAAACAGAGAATTCTTCGCCAGTCCTTTGTAGAGCTTCGCCCATGCACGGTATTACACATGTTCAAAGGTAATTACGGCGAAGTCGACCACGTGTCCGTCTTATTTTTCGAGTAAAAAATGAATACGTGAGCGTGGGAAAAAAAATTGCCGACTATAGAGTTTGCGGGTTAGCCCGCCGTAAGGCGAGAGAGAAGAGGAAGAGCGATGAACACTTTCCTTTTGATGTTTGTACATGTTAATCATTCTCGATCTCTTGGTTGGTGGTGCAAATACTTTAATGATATGTAAAAAAAAAAAGAATGGCAAAAGGGAAAATGTGACAAAGGCAATAAAATATTTTGTCACGGTTAAATCTGACATAGTTGCAATTTAGGGCACTGGTATTCAACACATTACCATACAAATGGCTGTTTCTGTTTGAAGTATGTTTAAATATTTATATAATACGAGTGGACACGGTATTATAGAGTGTGGGAAAGACATTGCTGAAGAATTACTTAATATTAATTAAGATCAATTCAAGAAATTCAATTGTGTCACAAACTAATCAATCGATATTATTTATTTATCTATATATTAATATATTTATTAAATAACAGTAATATTTGATTGATTATTCAGTCTTGATGGATTCATCTACAAATTGGGTTATTTATCAATGAATTTATTAGTTTGAAAATAAATGACTTTAATCTTTTATTTAGTTTATTTGTTTGATTAATAAATCTATTTATTTATTTATTTATTTATTATGTATTACATTTATTCATATTTATTTATCGATTAGTTGATTACTTATATTACAAATAATAATTTAAAATCATTCATGTCTTAGATACGCTTTGAAGAATTCCTGAGCACATGGCATTCACACAAATCAACGCACAATCAATTGTCGACCGCAAATGCACGTTGCTTATCAACGCCGTGTTGCGTCATGAACAATGCAACACTCGTTGCTACAATTTGACACCATTGGTTTGATAACTCTTATTGAATAATATGGACACATATTGTCGAATAATTTTTTTTTTTAAAAATAGAAGAAAAAAAATAAAAAAAATAAAAAAATATATATAAAAAAAGAAAAAAGAATTTGAATAGATAAATAACATTTTTTTAAAAAACAATTGGAGGAATAAATAAAATAAGGCGTGTTATGTAAGATCATAGTAAGCTTTTAATACAACTGTTATGATCTGAACTGAACATCCCTTAGCACATGCAACTAAATGTACATAAATGCATAAATATGTATAGGCCTATTTCAGTCAGTCAAGTATCGTTATGCATCAACCTCAACAAGTCGCAAAAATGATGACAAAATATTCACATTTAATTAGACACCGGAGGCAAAATTTTAAAAGCAATAATCCCTAACAGCGGTTTTCCGGAAGCCCTGACATTCATCTTCATAAAAATGTTCAATAAAAATATCATAGAGAAATATCTATAAATGCATTTATAATTATAAAGGTATCCAAAACGTTCACACGGTATGGGATGTAGTTAGCCCATTGATGCGTCACAGGCTGTCAAAACTAGTCGGTCAACCGAAGGCTAACAAGAGATTTTCAGACCAAGTTCAGAGTTAATTCAGCTAATTTCCCACGGTTGTGCGCGTGTTGGCTGCACGACATAATGCATTGTTACGGTTTCGAGGCCCGCTAATAATTGTAGGCCGATACCATTTTAAAGGGGGGGGGGGGGAAGTAGTGTTACTTATGTTGTATTTCATTAAAAAGTATTATCATTAAATGTACAAAATATTGGAATATATTCCGTATATTATGTTATCGAATTATCTTTGCAAAACATCAGAAGCATACACAATGATCTTTTAAAATAAAATATTTGAATAAATGAACTCAGTTCAACCATCCAGTAGATCTACCCATCACACACAATGCTATGTTCCACAACAATACGCGCCACGCGACAGTGGCGAAAGTGTCGTATAATGGGTACCACGAAACGGTTCAGACAAAGGTACTGCCTGCCAAACAATCAACCAATCAGCTACCCCGAAGGTTACTCCAGTGCGCAGACAGTCAATCAATTAAGTCGCCTTACGGATAAAAGGTGTATATAGCTCATTTTTGTACCAATAATGACGTATATTATTGGGCTGACGTAAAAAACTTAAAAGTTTGTGAACGTGAGAAGTAAGGCACAGTTGTGAGGAACTTGTGCAAGCGACCAGACGTGTGCCGGATCTCTCTCAAAGAGCTATTACTGTCTTATTATTTTGTGCCGGAGGTATATTCTAACTGAGGACCCACTCATTAACCAACCATGAAAAGGACACTTACTAGTAGTACCAGTGATTCGGAAACTGATGATTTTTTTGATGACAACATGAAAGGGTAAGTTTTGATTTATATTACATATCTTATTCATATAGATTATATTTTTGTCAACGTTACTTTGGTTTAATTTTGAAATCCAAATTTTAAGTTCCGTTCCGTAATTGTTTGATAAATTGTTTAAGTATTACAAATACATAATTTTTCTTTTTAATCATAGCAGCAAGATTTATGAAATACTTGTGGTACTCGTGACTAAATAATCAAGAATACACTCTATTTTTAATAACAAATTTTTAAATGAAACTCCTCACTATGAAATATACCTATATACCTGGTCCGGCGCAGCATACTAAACATGCAATAGTTTCATATTATTTTGAAATAACCACTTCAAGGATTAAATATACAACTTTGTCGATTCCAATTTTTCAGGTCACCAAGCCAATCATGTCCTGTCAGTGCCCGAAAGAAAAGACGCGGGGTAAGTTAACGTTATTTAACAAATAGGGTATCACTCCTCAAACTAATGTAATGTAATGTAAGATATAACTTAAGTAATTGATTTGCTTTGGCTTATTACATTCGGAATCGTTGTCGTAAAACGATGTGATTAAATTATGTAGTACTCTTATGAGCGATAAATATGATTTGTAGTTTAAGAAAAATATTAGTGTTTAATTAATTAAGCCGATAACACTGAAATTATACATAATACTTTGATAAATAGGCATATATCTTACCACATGCACTAATAGTAAATTTAATTACAATTACAATTACAATTTAAAAACTAACATAGTTTCGATTCTGTAGATGTATACTATTAGAACTAGACTTGACTTGTAACTGGCTTTTTACAAAATGGTACTCCTCAATGAAACCGTCATGATCAGCATCTATTATTCCACTGACAATAACTAATTATAAATTGATTATTTTAATAATTGTTTTGTTTAAAATATAATATCGGAATAACACATATCGTAAGGGTTTGTTTCCACCCGCAGCAGGTCCAAAGACTAAAATGCAAAATTCCGGATTTACTTTCATATCTTACATCAAGAAATTAAGATATATGTGCAAACCAAACAAATCACGATGACAACCTGTCGAAATGAATTTAATTTTCTATAAACAATTTGGGTTCTGTTTAACATGCTTAATATGTTCAAAGATTTAAATTTAGAGTTAAAATTTAATTAACAATTATTTTCTATAATGCAAATAAAAAACAAAGCAAAAACACCAGTTACGGTGAAATATTTAAAAACAAACAAACAGTAAAACAAAGCGCACGTTACAGTTAACAAACTTTATTTTTCAACTTGATCACATTTTGAATAATCTAATTTTACATTTTACACTTCGACTGTAATTACGACGTTAACCCGATGATACAATACCAATAACTAACATTAGTATTACTATAGCTGAATTAATTGATATTATTATTGATTCCCATTAATTACGATTTAACGTAAAATATAATATCGGAATAGTGTTAGTTCACAATACGATATTTTAAGAGAGCTGTCGTTTCTTGACGTTGACAATCTTTTGAAGAAATAATCTCCACTTAATACAAATAATACATACAGATATAGATTAAGGAATTTAATTGTATTGTTTTTATATTTTACTTGTCTAAACTTTTTAACAACTTTGAGTTATCATATGAATACATTATCCCCGCCACATCCGCTAATTGACTAATTTTATTCACATTTCAAAGTGCCGTTCCTTTTTTTGTAATCCAATTATAAACGGATTAATTATTTTTGTTACTCAACAGATTATAGAGAAACGACGACGAGATAGGATTAATAACAGTTTGACCGAACTTCGACGCCTGGTACCGGCGGCATATGAAAAACAGGTAAAATTAATGCTCATTTTTTAATTATGAATTATTTATTAATCATTAATTATATCTTGCACGGAGACATTGATAAACCGCTCAAGGCTCGTGTGGTACAAGCGCACCACATGTAAAAGACAGTGAACTTTTATTGTGGTATGTCAGAAATTATGATAAATGAGTTTGCACTTGTTAGGGGAAAACGCTTCTGACATTGGTCATTGGTGTGTTTATTGACACAGTTTTCAAACAGGAGTGGGTATTTTGGTTATTCTTTACAGATTCAATTCAAAACTGGTCGGCATTTTTAGGTACAGTCGATTCTACTTTCTGCTTATAATCAGATTTCAAATCTAATTAATCATACATTTCACAATGCACTTACACGCTAGTTATCCGGGACGAGAAATAATAATATAATAGTCATTTTATGAAACTTGTGTGTACACAGAATCGTGCACCAGCAAGCAGGAATACGGACAAAACCCGGATCTTTCTTAACGCTGTTTTCATTCGTGTCTTTAAACACAGGGGAGAAATGCAAAGTGTAAGGCATGAGCACCAACGCGCAATTAATTAATTGTCGGTACCGCAATTATCGTTGCTTATCAACACCCTATTGCGGCATGAACACTATATCACTCGTTGTTTCAATTCTGCACCATGGGCTTAAGAATTCTCAGTACGCAATGTAGACACTTTTTAAATATATATAATTAGGGCGGTGGAGTGTATGTGAAAGAGAAACATTGTAGATACACTGAATGTCTTAAAATACTGGGTATTTTGATTGTTGATGTGTAGTGTTAACTAATTTGTCAATCTTCTTTAATGAAGAAAAAAATCAAAGCGTTAAAGTGACTCATATGAACCAAAATATAGAGAGGCAAACATGAAATAGGCGGAAATGTATAATTCTATAATTCGTACAATAAAAATGAAAAAGATAAACTACTTTACTCATAAGTAAATAAATCGCGAACATAAATCATAACAATGACGGTCATGACCAACGCTACTTTACACATCTCAAAGGGCCTGCTGTGAATACCATGCTTATACAACAATGCTACATTATAATATAAACAACAGATACATTAGCCAAATGTTTTGTTTTGTTTAAAACCTATCAACCAATTACAATTACTATACGGCAATAGGTTAAAGGCTAATTTTCACTTGTTTTTGTTCCAATTTTTACTCTTTTTTACAAGTGCAATAGGACAAATGTCAAGTGTTATTTCATTGACCAAACCTACAGCTGCCATCGGTGGTTTATTTAGAAAAACTCCGATTACAGTAGTTGACAAAGCCCAGTTTTTACAGAAGGTGCCATGTACAAATACCGGGCGCCTGCCACCATTGTGACCCTTTGGAAGAGATACAATAATTCCAAACTATATAGGTTGAGAACGGGAGGTTCATTGAGGGAGCTTTGGCACAATACAATCATCACTCAAACGACAACTCTCGCTGGAGAGGTAGAAAAAAGAAAGAAAAAAGAAAACCCCGATTGAGTTGTTTTTATTCAAAGGTTTTGTTAAGTTAAGGGGCTAACCCCGGACGAACCCTGGCCTGATACGGTGTTGGTTTATATACGGTTCTCCCCCTTTCAAATTCTAGGCTTATTTCAATATTTGAACAAGCCATACGTCCAATTGTCACCGATCGGTCGCTGCTGAAAATCTCGCGTAGTAAAATGGGCAGGTGCTGGATTGTCGCTCCGAATTAATCACATATAAGAACAAGTTGCACTAAAAATCATGTGGTTCCCTTCCCAGCGTGCTTTATGTTATTGTTAGTAAATAATTACATACCCTATTAACATATCAATACATCGATGCTTTAATCCAAAAATGTCAAACCTCGTCATAATTTTAGCTTTGAAGTATCAAATTCTCTATTTTGTTCGTATAAAAGCGAAGTTCGGCTTTGTTTTTATCATTATTTAGGAAGCTCTTGAATTTATTATGGTAATATCATAAATATGGTAAAATTGTGCATGTTAATTGCAACGATTATAGAGCGTGCATAACCATAAACCGCACTGACTTCTGGGACGTCTAATTGGTCAATTATATATCCGAAGGAGCTTCTCTAAGTAGCACCGATCGAATGGGAAAAACCGCCTTGTAATTTTCTCACGTTCTATCTCAGCCATATCATTAGTTGGCCACTGGACCTGATTCGAGTACTTATCAGTCTATTTGTACGCGATATTATTTGGTAACAATACCGAATCATACCGACAATTATGTGTTTGACAAATATTGATATGATTAGTTATTACTGTATGATTTTGCCCGAGGTCTAATTATAGGGTTTCATGCTTTGAGTGTGCTAAGAGGTGTTATATTGGAGACTGATATCAGATAATTGATAGGTGATGTTGATTTATTCCGATTGAAATCAGATTTAAAATAAGCCCGGTTGGCGATGGAACCATTTGAAATATGGTATATTACAATAATCATTTTGATTAAACTAAGGGATTAGGTATATTTTTGCATGAGGATATAGGAGAAGTTGTAATTGGTATCCTTACCCCTCCCGCTTATATATAGCGCCAATTGATTAAATTCACGGTTCAAATTTTGTTGGACCACAATTTCTAATTCTGGGTATCTATAGAATATCAGGGTGAAAGTTTAAGTAGCCCAAACATACAAAGTAACCACAGCTGGAATCGAACCAAAAACCTCTGCTCTAATGCAAAGCGTATACACATTGATATGTTGGTATAGGCGGGGTATAGGACAATTACTGTTACAAGAAAAACCTTACTATTTAGATCGTTCTGTTAAATTTCTTAATGCTGTTGGTTAAAAGTATTAACCTGATTTACTGAGATGAATGCGCGTTACAGACCCGATTAAAACAGGGCAATTCCGTTTCTTTGTCCGAAGTGTGCCAACAGTACCAACGACGAAATCCTTGAATTAGTGAACGAACAAACCGGTCTCTCTCTTTTTCTCTAAAGTCGCGCAGACGATTTGAAATGACGGTGATATCACTGATATGTTTACAAAAAAAGCACAAAGTTGACAAAACTTGTGTGAAAATTACCCATGAAAATCGGAGTAGAATTCAGCTAAAGACAGGTGTTGGTCTTGGACGATTGAACCATTAAATGGGTATATTATTATTGTTCATCGAGAGGTTTCGGGCGGTCGAATTGTAACAAGTCAACCAAATGGCGCGTGCGAAGGTGATTGTGACACGAGGCTATAGCCATTGAAACACTAAAGCAAAGCAAAGCAAATAAAGTGCCTAAATACCTTTGTGGCACGCGTCCAGGTGACGGGTGGCACGAGGCTACGGTATTTAGACGTTGAAAAGAAAACAAGTAAATACCTATTGTTTGGCACGTGGCCAGGTGGTGTCCGATCGTTTTCACAATAATAATCACAATTGAATAGACTTGAATGATACCCAAACAATAAACGAAATCGACTATTAACGTCTGAGTATATGGCGAGCAATAACCTTTTAGCTTTATGATAAGTTTATATATTTCAATTATGGTGTTCGTAGACAGTTTAATGTTCGGTACCGTGCTAAAGGACATATCCAAGTTGAATGCAGAGCCAATTCTGTGTTTAGAGTTAAAAAACCAAATCTCATTTCATTACAGTTCTAAAGAGTGTTATGGTTGGAATAATGTATTATTAAGAGTTATTATTAAGCAAAACGGAGTGTACAGACGGTATAGTAGCAATTGCATTACCTAACTAAATGATATTGCAATGGAAATTCACGATATTTTAACACTTTCCAAGCGGCTATTAGTTTCACCATAATTATACAAAACAGATTTTTCAGAAACCTTTTCCAAATTTCTAAGTCTTATCTCAAGAATTACAGAACCAATACTAGGTATATGTTTGCACTTATTTTAATACATTTCCACATGGTGATTCCTAATAATGCTGATGAAATTAAATAATTTTGACATTTTTGAAACATTTTGGAATGCCGTCTGCAGACGCCTGCTACGTACGTGGAAAGTATGGAGGTACAATACTTGAATTTCGATTTCTTATATATAGCAACTTTGTAATTAGTCAATTGCGACGAAATGAGAATATAATATCATCCCTACCAGCCACACGGTAGCGTGAACCGCTGTATTATAACAAAACAATATACCCGAGACACTTCTCGCTTTGAAAATATAAAAACAAATAGAGGCTAATAATGCGTAGCGTATTATTTTCATTTAATCGGGATTTAACTATTTCCTCACACAAAAATTAAATACAAAGGGCCAATCCCACAGGAGCCGTATTTAGTATGCTAATCCGCGTAGCGAAACCCCCAAAATATTGCTATGAAAGAAATACGTAAGTAAACTTTAAAAATTGAATGCTATACGCCTTTGAACAATTAACCCCCGAATAATTAATATAAAATCACGCTTCCAAATACATACTGGGCACTTGAACATACAATTGGAATTAAATAGCCTCGCTATTTCTCTATATCATACATGAGGAGCGTGAAAACGAGATTTTAATGGAGTTTATGTTACTTGTATACCAAAGCACAATGGAGAGAGGTGTAACTTAAAACGCCTCTTTTATTATAATGGCGAGGCAAAATACTAGCGGTTGTTCGAGACTTGGCCAAATTTAAAAAGCGATCAAGAGCATTTGATTTTAAATAAAAGCGAGTTTTATAGATGGATGGGAGTAACAAAAAAAACCCACCAATGCTGAAAGAATGATATTTAAAAAAAAAGACGAAGAAAGGTTTACGGAGGGGCAGATGTTGGAGTCAATGGAACAAAATGTCAACAATGGTATTTGTTTGGTACACGATTAATCACCAGTAATTGAATGTATTCTTTTGTTTTTATTTATTTTTTCTGTAGGGATCAGCAAAGTTGGAAAAAGCCGAGATCTTGCAGATGACTGTTGATCACTTGAAGTATTTACACGCAAAAGGTATTTATAAAACTATATAAATATGCACAAAGAGAATGTTTTGTCATTAAAATGCGACTCAAACATAGTTTAGAACTTTAAACCCGTTAATAACATCTAGAACAAAGAGGATACATTTCTAATTCAACTTAAAGAAAAAATAATCAACATAATTATGATTTAAGGAACTAGGTGTTAGATAATGGTTGCAATATTGATCATGTTTTTTAAAACTAATTAGAGTTATATTTACATATAATTATATACACATACACGTATGCAATACCTGGACACACGGTAACAGTTTTTACTGTCAAAGAATATTTGATTAGGACATAGTGTTTCTTTAATCTTTGGGAACCCGCCGCTAATGTAAGCTTACAATTGTAGTGTAAGCTTTCCAATACCGGGGGTGCCACATATGACTGTCGATATTATCGTGACATGCTGTGATATGAGCAGCTATCAACAAGACTTGGATTTGGATATCACTGTTGATGTATTGTATATGAGCAAGGGGTGTACATTTATCGTGTGTAATGTAAGTTTACCAATACCGGGGGTGCCAGACAACACATAATTATTGTCTTCTGTACATCTTCTTTGGGGCTTTGTCGTTATTATCATTTATTTATTAATTCCTTTCTCTCTCCCACATTGCAGGTATCGATGGCTCCCTCCATCCATACGGAGAGGCTCATGCCTACGCCATGGATTATCGTGTGCTGGGATTCAGGGAATGTGCTTCTGAGGTGGCTCGTTATCTTGTCACGGTTGAAGGTATGGACATACAGGACCCTCTACGCTTACGTCTCATGAGTCACTTACAATGCTACATGGCCCAACGCGAGTTCCAATCCCGGCAACATTACCCCGTATCCGGACATCATACACAGTATTCTTCATCGACGACCGGACACGGACAGAACCCTGTTTTAGGTCACACGCAACACAACGCAATCACTGCCGGCGGCGAATCTCACGGTGTTCTTCCATCAGGGGGAAACAACAACGACAATAACAGGCAGATGCTGCCGATGATCAGCAGTTCTAGTAATAACGACAACGGCGGCGCCATTGCACCTTCGTGCCACTCGAGACACACTCTCACCCCGGCCACGGCTACGAGCGCCGCCAGTCATCACAGTCATACACCGTCTTCCAACATCTCGCAGCCTTCTTCCATGCCATCGTCTTCCATTCCTTCAGTTCACACGCAGTATCCAGGTGTGGCGTACAACAGTCTTCCGGTGCTCTCGCCAAATGGTTTCAGTCCAACGAACTCGCACAACAACGCTCATCATACTATTGGCGTGAAACCGTACAGACCGTGGGGGTCGGAAATGGCTTATTGAAATTGACACAACTGAATATTTTTTTGATTTTTGATGAGATTTTTATCTATCTGAGTTAATGAACAAGCAACAAATATCATAGATTGATGAACTAGAACATGTTAGCGTTTCACTGATCATACCACATCCCGTTCTTATAGCCACATTTTGAAATCGTCTGAACTCAGATCTGAAGTAAATGGCATCGAGAATAATGGATGATAATCCCGGATGATAATACGTCAACAGTGCCTGAATTCAGCAACATTACCTCTAACTTTAACCATCATCATTACCACGTGTCTACATATTGTCTGTCAGATAAAAAAAACCACACACATGGACTAGAGAATATTCATTTGCAGCCTTTTGCAGCAAAATCAAATCTATCAATTATAACTAGACGACAGGACTTCACAAGTGAGTTATTTCCTTACGAATTAGGAGCATGAGCATAAACGGTTTACTCATGTTACTTGGATCATAACCTACAACTTGATCATGGATGAGAGCGTATTATTTGCTCATACTTCATTGTCAATTATTTAGGAGCGGTGCTCATTGTGTAGTCCTGCAACAACCTGTCATTATTATGATAATGCCATGCTATACGTCACGTTCATGATGTTAGTAACAACTTTCCTTTGGTGTTTTTAACACTTTCCACGCGGCAGGCGTCTGCAGACGACAGTTCCGAACATTTTACAAAATGGTTCAAAAAAGTCAAAAACATTTAATATCATCACCATATTTGGAATCAGAATTAGAAATGCAATAAAAAAGAAGTAAAATCATGCCTAGCATTGGTTCAGTAATTCTTGACATAATACTTTGAAAGTTGGGAATGATTTCTGAAAAATCTGTTTTGTGTGGTAAAACTAATAGCCGCGTGGAAAGTGTGAACCTAGCCAACATTAGGAAGATGGCATTAGGTTTATTGTAATGTCACGTTTTTTATTACAGATATTGTTGTGTTGATACAGAATGGGAATTCACCATTTGGGACCAATACACATTCTTATTCATTGAAACTGAACTGTTTTGCGTATTCAACAAAGTACTATTTTCAAGGTAATACATTAAGTTCCTCCTCAATATTACTTTATTTATGAATTGATTTAGGTAATGATAATTGTTAATAACAAAATATCGTAGCCGCATCATGTTATTTATACTAAACCAAAGACAAGTGAACCAAATTATCTACGTGGTGTTTGGAACATATGTAAATGATTCATTTTTCGTCGGTATTTCTAGTTTCTAGAAATGAAGTAAAATGTCTTGAAATAAGTAGAAATAAATTAAAAGGAAATGCTAAGCTTGTATTTGAGGTGTAAATTTAAAGCTTGATATTTGCATGTTTTGATGATGTTAAAAATGAGACATTGCATAAATGATAAAAGACCCACGAGGTATGTTTTGATGTGACGGGTCACATATTGATAAATTCAGTTAAAGTAATGCATGTTAACACAAAAAAATATAGGATTTTAAAACCATGACAATCATGCTTATCACATCCTGTGTAACCAAGCTGTGCTGTCATCTTGCTTTAATAACAAGTACCTAAGGTAGTTCAAAATGTCAAATTATGCGCCTTTTACTTGGAAGTTGAGGTTGATTGAAAGGTCATCAATGTTTTTTGTGTACTCAAGCTTATTTGATTCCACATAATTGCTATTTCTATAGCTTTAATAATCAATTGGCAAATTTTGCTTGTGTTTGTAATGAATTTGGTTATCTTCAATTTTACATTCAATTTATGTTAAAGTATCATCCAGTTTACTAGCATCTCATGCAGTTTCATGGTTTTCTCACTCTGATTACACCAAAAAACAAACGATCAAAAAGGTTGCTGCAGCTCAGTTGTTATTATGCTATTCAACTTGTATCAAATATCTAAAATCACAATTTGATACCGCATCCATACACAAATTGAGTAGATACTTTTGAAGTTATATAATTGTTTGTACGATGTGATGGAAAAAAAATTGCAGTTAATGTTATATCAAATTGTTCAGTTCCCATTGTGCTATTGCGTAGAAATAACTAATGTAGTCAAGCACATTGACTTTATATATACGTAAAGGCTCCTTAACCCATACTTTCCTCATACGGTCATACCTACAAATCATTACAGAGCTATAAAATGCTAGCGCGTGTTTGACAGGATCAATCTCATGCCACACACAGAAAACACTATGTAAAAAATTATGTAAATATAGAACTCCATAATTATTATGTAAGAGTTTACATAAAACATGTAATATATACCCAAGCTTGTGTAAATTCCTATGCAAAAGCTTACCACAACTGTTTACATATATTATGGAGTTCTATTTTTACACAGATTATGTATATCTTACATAATTTGTGTAATTTTTTTACATAGTGTTTTCTGTGTGCACGATCCGCAGTGGGCTATCGAATGGTCTCGGAAAAAAACTGTTTGGAGCTTCCCCGTTAGCGCAATCAGTCCGATTTCCACGCCGGCGGCCCGGGTTCGATCCCGGCGCTGGCGAAGAGTGATCCCCCAACATCTATAGTTTAATTGTCAAAACACGCCCGGGTTAGGGTTCGCTCTACTCTACTTCAATTTTTATTTGTCACCTTTTGATGTAAAAAACAACTTCAACAGTAGGCCTATCTGGTCAATTAAAAAAAGGTAAATTGATAGGAGGTCTATAGATTGTTCTTATATGCCTTCCTCGTATTGTCCGTTTTTATTTGACCATTTTTGCCGATTATGTCACCAGATCTATACCTAATAATAAGTATTATGATAATTATTAATTCTTTTACTTATACCCTAAACGTCATGAAATATTTTACTGCTAGTGCTAGTCACAATTATATTAGTCAGTGGTTACTTGAACCACCATGGAAGTATTTTTGTACGATGGGGGGAATTTTTGTATGTTTTGTAACGTATGTATATATTTGAAATACATGTGAAGAGTGTGCTGATATTTGTAAATAAAATAGGAAAATTTACAATTGTATATTCGTCATGACTGAGTGTTTGTATTTTACATACATCCCTATTTAGGATGACAATCACCAATCTTTTCAGGCCAAACAAGTTGACTTGCACTTTTAATTGCCAACATTTCATAAAACACTATACTTATAATATTTAACACTAAAGTGTAATTGACAATTCCATGTTTAAACAGAACACATCTGGCTATTAATTATAACTAATATTTGATATTTATAGGGTCGGTCGCAAAGAGCAAATCAACTGGATTTGCCTTATAAGTTAATATCAGAATATTGATATAAGTGGAGGACCCAGACGTTTTACATGACCCCTCGTTGATGTCTGACCTCATCTTTAGCGGAAGTGATGACACTCGGGTCACTTTCTTTACCGGTATGCCATTCATTCAAAAATTTCAAAATGGTTGTTTTCAGTGTTTCATCCCAATAATTATGTGGTGCTGAATTGCTAAAGCTCTCGCGAAGGATTTATATAGATCCAACCAAATGCCATTGTTTGATAATTTTATGCAAAACTTTATATCAAATTTATTCATTCTTGACATTTTTGCACGTAAATATATTAGACACGAGAGGTTAAAATTAAGACATCTAACGATTTTTCCCCCATTTCTATTTCATGCCAAATGTTCTTTTTACATTTGAAAAATAAAAACATACTCGCATTCAAAATGAACAATCAAACTATCACATGCTTCTAAAATATATCAAAACTCGATATGCGACAAATCTATTAAATGTCGTGTATACAAAAACCCCATTGTCATAATGTCTAGCAATTTCAATCACATTTTATACATCATTAAGTGTTGAAAATAGCAACAATAACATTGAAACATTTTGCGGGGACTAAAAGTTGAAAACATGGGCGAATTCTGTTTTTGGAATGTTTATTACCAGCGAAAATTTCACGTTTGATTACATACGGAATAATGATGAGGCACGGCCCACTTCTCTATTTTTGAGGTCTTTTAAGATTGCTCGATTGCCCTTGAAGATTCTACCGCGTGGTTTAGCGGACCATTCGACGGGTATTATTTAATCGTGGGAACACACTTGGCGTACAATAGAATATTTATTTAAAATGAAATAGAGTAATTGTTATTTGTTCGATTGGTGTAGTAATGGTAACAGTGTGAATCAGTCCCGGGAAATCAGTGGGGGTTTATTACATAAAATGTCGAGAACTTTATAGCATAAATTAACATACTTGATTAGTTGGTGATTTACTGATATCACAATGAAGCGTGTGTGTATTTTCAGCATGTACAGTGCAACTATCCATTTCTTTATAGTATACTGTATCTTATGATACTCTTATACCATCAAACCCAGCTGTTACAGAATCCTAAGACACAAAAACAAAAACAAACCCGAAAACCAAATTACAAACACAAAATAAAAAGTAAAAACAGCATAAAAAGAAACGAAACAAAACCAGATAAAACAAAAATTTAAAAAAGGACAAAACAAAACATTTTTGCCGTTTGCAAGGAGTGCAAAGACATGTTTTCAGTGACACCCATATTTCATACCATTTTAACCTATAACTTTCACAATTCCTAACCGTATCAACGGCATTTTGAATGTAGAAATGTCACAGAGAATTATGAATCATTTGAAATCAGAGTCGTATACACTCTGATGAATCCAGTGACCCATGACACAGTAGACTTTAAAAAGATTAAATATCTATTAAAGTCCTCAAACGTATGGACATTGACATTGTAGTTTCAAGTTAAAGTTGCTCGGAATCTCTACTTTCTTGCACGCGGCGGGCGACACTTCCAAAATTTTAAAAATAATGTTTTAGAAATGTTTAAATCATTGTCTTTCATCATCATATTTGGAATCACCGTGAGAAACGCATTCAAATAAGTACAAACATGCCTAGTATTGGTTCAGTAATTCTTGAGATAAGACTTTGAAAGTTGGGAAAGATATCTGAAAAATCTGTTTTGTATATTATGATAAAACTAATACTATATAACCGCGTGGAGAGTTTTAAGTTGAGTACTTTTCAAGAGTTGCAAGGTTTGATGAGGGGACGACTATAAAATTATCAACATTTATTTTCATCTTAAAAAAATATCGGGTGTATTAACGGTGGTGTGAGAACACGGTGAGCTGAAGATTCTCAATACCCAAAATACTCCACCGTAAACAAATAGGGACCAGAACATGTGCCAAAACATTTAACTAACCGGTACTATATAAATCCCATTTCAATTGATGGGGGTGTTTTCCGTAAGGTGTCTGGGAAGGTCACCCTTACAACAGTGGCACGCGTCCAATACGGCAACCTTTATTGACTGAATCCAAAGAATTGAATCCAAAGAATACTATAATCTCTAGAACTGGCCCCAAAATCCAAAATCCGACGCGATTTATTATTGTGACATTTCATACTCATTACAATAAATTGCAACGCCGTTCTTGCGCAATTGAAGCTGCGCGGTCATTTATCAACGCAACAGATGAAGCCACCATTTTTCCGTGTTTTACATTTAAAATTCCGTGTTGGCAATATGTGGCTTTCCGTGTTTTGTCCGTGTTCTTGTGACTTTCCGTGTTTTGTCCGTTTTACCATGTTTGTCCAATTCACAAGAAGTTTAATGAAGGTATTACAAACTATGTTTGTTGTAACTTACCCATTTGACTTACCTTCACCATTCATGCCATCGTTACGCGTCGAACGGCACTAAGTTTTTATCAAATACAAAACTTTGCACACACCAATGTGGTTATAATGATAGCGCGCGCACATCACCTGTCAGTAGTCATGTCTGTTGTAACATTCCGTAATATATTATGCTAATGAGCCAATTGGCTGTGCATGCACGATCGTACAGCCGCGTGGAAAGGGGGAAAGGTGTACGACCGTAGTATAGGCCAACAAAAGTTGCTTTGTCTCAGCGCCTTTGGCTAAAAAGCTATGTGCTATGCGATTATTTAAAATAAAATAAAAATTACCAAAATAAGCTATGTCCTATGTGATTTCTTTTTGTTTTTTGTTTATAAAAATCAAAATATAGTCAATAGTTTATCTCTTAACTTCACAAAGTGAGTTGAATGTGTGTTCTCAGTCACAAGGTTGCCGAGTATCACCGAAACTTACTAGTTTGGGGTTTTTTTAAAATCGAAAAATAAAATTGACGGCCCGCAAAAAAAACCCAAAAATGACTGCCGCGTGTAGCAGTGGCGTAGCCAGAGGGGAATATCGACGTCGTGTCGGTTGAGATTGGCACTGTCGGTTCATTTGACCAGAGGAATCATAGAATTATGATGGTCAAAAGTACACTGATGAACGCGCGCTGTGCACAAATATAAACTGCTCACAAAAAGTATCGAAACACTTAGAAATGATCCAATATATAACGGCTCGAAAGGGTATACATTAATCGAGGCAAATAACCAAGTGTATAATATTGTTCTGCGTATTTTGACACCTCGATCGATGAGATACGATGTTGCGGAGCGGAGTTATTGTCATTTCGATGGTCGTGGGTCCAGTTTCAAAAGTGACAATCATCGTATAGAAAGAGGTTTGCATTACTGTTTAGAATGATCAAATTCGTGATTTTCAATAGGGGTGAGTGTCACTTTGGAAAGTGGACCCACGATCATTGAAATTACAATAACTCCGCCTCGCAATATCGTATCTCAACGATCGAGGTGTCAAAATACGCAGTACAAAATTATGCACTTGATTATTTGCTTCGATTAATGCATACCCTTTCGAGCCGTTATGTATTGGATCATTTCTAAGTGTTTCGATACTTTTTGTGAGCAGTTTATGTCCCATAAATGAAATAACCTTATGGTACAAGCTTGTTTAGAGCCAAAATGTACCTCAATCGTGCCAAAAGTAGGTGTATACTCAAACAATTTTGCGACGCGCGCATTTATACTCCACTCAGGCTCATCTTTTCGGTTCATTTACATTTATATCAGCAATAAGAAACTGTTGGGGTGTTAATAATTATACAACAAATACCTCTACAAACGTGTTGTAGTGTTTATGCAAACGTTTATCGTATGCAATGCCTCCTATACCTTTACACGTAAAACATAAAAATAAACGTGTTGAAGTGTTTATTAAGTGTTATCAGAAATATAAACGCTTCTTTTTACAGTGAAATAGCCGAGTTGAAAGTGTCAAATAATATTTCTAAATGTTATGGACCAATGTAAACAGAGAATGGCGAGATTCCGCCATTCTAATATACTAATTATAAACATAGTAAGGAGTACATATAGTCGCTGAGAGAACTTTGTTAAATTAAAAATAAGTACAAGTTTCGATATTCGCAGGGAGAGTTTTAAAATCGTTTGACCCATAGGTACAAAGTTGTAATATCTACATGCATTTATATTTGTTCGTCGTAAAAATCTACCTCTATGAGCAAAGAGGTCTGAATAGTATTTTGTCCCCTCTCCCAATTAAAAACACACACAGGGATTTCGGTGAAAAAACTACTTTGAGTAAATGTGAGCAATTAATTCAGTAAAGCCGTTGGAACATAAACGGTATATTAAACAAAACAAATGTAATATAAATGAATTGTTGAAACAATCATTTACCCATTACTCCTCCAACATTACACCATAAATATTCAATTTGTTGGCGCAACTGCGTACACATCTTGCTGAAGGGACCATACAGTCATCAAAAAAAGTAACTATACAGGTAATAGATGGGCTTCTAACTCTAAAATATATATCCTACCTAAAAATATTAAACAATAAAGTTGTTGCAAGATTCATCTTCTATAATATGAGATATTGCACGCTGGGATCGGGCGATTATTGAGGAAATGACACTCCCAAATGTAAGGTAAAGTCCGTATTTTTATTTTCTACACGCGGACCCATCTACGGGTACTTTATCGATTACCGGTATGCATGCACAGGTTTGACAGTCGGCCGTATTGTTCCGATGGATCAATACGCCACACACACGCTATCTGTCATACTCTCCCCCGTGTTGAAATGTAAAATGTGAAACTGAAATTGTGACTTACCTTACATTTTGGATTATCACTTCTTAAATAATCAATCAAATATTTCATATTAAAGCAGAGGAATTTCTCAACAACTTTATAATTTAATATATTTAGGTAGGATACATATTTTGAGAGTTAGAACCCCATTTATTACCTGTATATATTTTTTTAGTGACTGTAGTTTGGTCATTTGGATTGGAAAATATAATGCTTTTACAGATCATGTGTTTACTCATTAAACTGTTTAACGAATATCTGTTAAAATATTGATACTAAAACAGATCCTTGTAAAATGTAACATATTCGATATCAGCCTAATCGTCAAATCTGATTAAAATCTGACCAAGAAACAGACTAAAGCATTTACCTTAACATAATAAAACTATAAACATGTATTTTGTATTATTTGGGCCCCGGGATTTGGGCAATCAGGCGAATTTCACTCTATCCCAAATATAAATTAATTGATGGTGACTTTAAAAAACGGAGTGGCAGGCTGATAATATTTTTCTCATTATCCCATCAATCCGGTACGTAAATCTTCCCATAGCATAGGCCTAATACCTTATCCTATTGTTGGCACAACTGCGTAAGCATACGGTACATCCTAGACTAGATACATGATCTTGCATAAATAGTATTGTTACGCTTTATTCCGTTATTGACTTGATTAAAGTATAGCACCGTTTCCATGAATGTATGTTGGATTCAACAGTCGTCCTCATTTTTTTCTTCAAAAACTGAAATTTTCCAACTAATTTGCCTGTCTTTCTTTCTCCTTTCTGTCCGTTTCCTTTCCCTTTTACTTTTCCTTTCCCTTTTTGTCTCCTCTTCTCCCTTTCTTTCCCTTCCTTTGCCTTCCCGATTTTCCGCTAAATTGGTCGATAATTTGGCGCAATCTTTGTAGTTTATTTGCGGTATCAATCAATTTCCACGCGGCAGGCGTCTGCAGACGACATTGCAAAATTTCGCAGAATTTGTCAAAAATGTCAACATTATTAAATTTAATTACCATATTTGGAATCACCATGATAAATGTATTGAAATTAGTACAAATATTCCTAGTATTGGTTCAGTAAACCTTGAGATAGACCTTGAAAGTTGGAAAGGTTTCTGTAAAAATCTTGTTTTGTATGGTAAAACCAATAGCCGTGAGGAAAGTGTAATAGGCTTCGTCTTGGGAGGCTGCGATTAACCATTTTCCCATCCCGGCGTAACCTCAAATGACAGGTCATCCCTTTGAAAGAATAAAAGATGAACAACAAGTAATAATACATCCTATAAACTCACCCACCGAGAAATACAATCATTGTGTGATATTATAACAGCCATTGAAAACACCAATGTGTGTCGGAATTTGCGGAACAGATGATCGTGATTTATGACCAAATACAATGAAGAAAATTATGTAAAAGAATGGATAACTATTACTACGCATCCCCGTGTATAAAAGCGCTGCTTTATAGGGAAACAATCGCCGGGGCGTTGTTGAGTCGTGGGAAACAGACGGGTCGCTTTTTATTGTTGTGCATCGACGCGCGAAGTTTATACTTGTTTGGAGTCACCCACCGGGCAATGTTGATTATACTTGGCAAATAGCGATGCATTTGAATAATTATTTATGAACTTACCTTATTTTCCCACCTTATTATTATTTTTTGATTTATAAAAGCTTGTGATCGGTACTTATGTTTCTCATACTATCGGAGTGTGGGAATCGCACCTGCTATAACTAGTATAAGAGGACTGTATTCTGATCATTTTGCGGGTGATAAATTCCCAGAACAGAGCCATCATATACAAGTTGGAACATTAACACTTTCCACGTGGCTATTACTTTTATTACAGCATTTTTCAGACTGAAATCTTTCCTAACTTTCAAAGTATATCACAAGAATTGCTGAACCAATACTAGGCATGTTTGTACTGATTTCAATGCATTTCTCATGTTGATTCCAAATATGGTAATGAAATTCAATAATTTTGACATTTTTGAAACATTTTGTGAAATTTTGGAATACCGTCTGCAGAGACATGTCGCGTGGAAAGTGTTAAGAACACCATTTTAGTGGGTATACCCGTCGTTGTAGCTACTAGCGGCGTACCCTCGCTACGCTCGGGTCCCCGCTAGATGATTATGCCACCACCTACCTCTGAAACCACATAAACCCCCTACAACACCAACCAAACCAGGTTGATTTATAACCATATCCCTTCTAAAGGCATTATAAACCCCCTACAACACCCCAACCCCCAATCAGGTTGATTTATAACCATATCCCTCCTAAACCATTTACCGTGGCTACTGTATTAATCCCTACTTCTCAAACCGCATCAAGTTAACCCTCCGACGGTACTTTTACCACATAAACCCCCTACAATCGCGCCCCCCCCCCCCCCCCCCCACACCCCACACCCCACACACTGCAACTACACTAACCAGGTCAGTGGATTTATAATCATAACCCTCCCTAACCATTTCCCGCGGCTACTTCATTAACTCTTAATCCTATCCTAAAACATTTCTCGTGGTTTTACCCCCCCCCCATGCACACACCCAAACCAATTTGATTTATAATCACAACCCTCCCTAAACCATTTCCCGTGGCTACTTTGTTAACCCTCGGTTCCTTAGATTGTTTAGCATGCCAACTTAAGTAAAGAAATCAGGTTTCATTAACCCCCGCAAAACGCTATCCATTATAGGCCTATCCTAAATCATTTCCCGTTATTTTACACACCCCTCCCTCCCCCTCCCTCCCCCTCCCTCCCCCTCCCCCTCCCTCCCCAACATGACACCAAATACCCTACCAACACACTGTACAGGCTTCACGCCATGTGTAGGAGTGCGTGTGCCGCGCGCGGCAGTGAGCATTTGCGCAAACATGCACGCGACGTGTTACCACGGTATGATTACGCGGTAGTACGCGCAACGCACAATATCGTGCAATTCTAGTGGCATTTATGAGCCAAATCTGAGAGGTTTTTTGCTGTTTTTGGAGCCAATTGTTAACCAATTTCAGTGGAATAAACTTTAACACCCTTCCCGTCATTTCCTCTATCTTTCATGCAAATTAGGCGCCACTTTGATCACAACTAACGGAGAAATAAGGATAACAAACACACACACAACCCAACACACAAACAAACACACACCGTTTCCAGATTTATAGTAAGATGGTGTAAATGATTTCGATTTGAATGTTCCCAAAGTGTAAATACAGGGCGTGTAAAAAGTGTACCATAAGAATGAAAAATAAATGAATACATCCCGTGTATTTTCTTTTTAAAAAGATAGACCATTGGTGAGCAGTCATCTATATATCAAAACACTATTATCCCATGATCAAATTTTACCACATAATTTCCGAGATATGATCAATTCAGTAACAAGAGTCGAGTGAGAATCCCACTTTGGCCACATTTTGAACAAGAATTGGATTTGTGAATCCAGTGAAACTTATAGGATATATGATTATTGTTTCATTTTGGCCGAATATCTGTTCCTGAAAATATGAGCGTATTTTGTTTCCACACACATGAATCTATGACCATTCCCGAATCACGTACCTTTGAAATGGTCTGACATTTTAGGCAATGTTGATCTTAAAAGGTCCACGTGCTTCGGGCATCAAAACTTTTCTGCTTGGTGTGTAGATTTGTTCTTTTCCCTCTTTTGACCCCCTCCCCCCAAGAAAACCCTTATAAATCCCTGATTGGACTATTTTTTTATTCAAAATTGAATAAGCTATCAGTTTTAAAACATGTGGAAACTCGTTTCATGTGTCAAAATGTTTAACATTCTCATGATTTATGGATATACTATATTTTGACTGATGCTCAAGATATTATTGGGACAATTTCTTTACTTTTCTTTCGTATTTTCTTATGTATATAAATTATATACAACACGTTTTTGCTCAGACCATCTATGAATTTTAAAATCTTAGGAAAAATAGGTCTCCATATGGGCACGACTAAGATTTTTGTTAATAAACAAAATGTAATAGTATTTGTGAAATATAGTATTTATGAAATTTGTTAGAATTTTCTGATGTTAAAAAAGTTACGATTTTGTAAATCAATTTTGAAAAAGTCATGAACATTTTTATCAATTTTGAAAAAGTTACGAACATTTTTTTCAATTTTGAAAAAGTTATGAACATTTTTATCAATTTTGAAAAGGTTTTAAAATGGACCAACAAAATTGAACCCGCCAACTTAACCGACCGAATACTGTGACCATAGACTATAGAGGTCCGGTTGCACGATACAACAGTGTATCTCGTTACCTTACCATAAATTAACATGATTATAATACAGTGTGTGACCACATGACCTACATCCAAGTCAAGAATATTCTCTTTGTAACGGGGTTCCATTCAAAACAAGTGTTGTTTTAGTATGACCATACGAGCTAACGGTACAATACCCTTATTAATTATGCTAATTGATATTAATAATTATTGTTGATACAATACACACATACCACCTAGTTTATTATCGAGGGTTGAGCGCCAGAAGGCCGTAACTCAATTTTTGGGCAAATTGATATTTTGGTACACAAACAATCCATATAACCTAGATTTTCAGAATCATAAAGAGATAACTCACAAACCCTTTTAATTTGACCAGAATTAGAGTTATAAGTTGGGTGCTAAAGTGTTTTAAATGAGTCCCCAATATTTGAAAGTTTATTATCTTAAAATAGCATTTTTTGAGTTAAGGCCTTCTGGCGCTCAACCCTCGGTATGGTGATTAGTGCATGCTCACGGCATAAGGTCAAGGATTTAATTTTACCGCAAAAAAGTAAACAAATTGAAACAAATGCACGGACGCGTGGAAGGTAGTGTGTATTAAAACTTTACTTGTAGCATTTATTACAAGGTACAAGATATATCAATGGAACGCAAATGTATGACAAATATTGACACGGCGGGAGGGACACCAATCAATCATGTATTGGAACAATTTTACCGATGGTTGGCATTATCAATGAATGTCTATATGTGCGTCAAGTCGTTTGAAGCTAAAGTGTGTTTCGGACCAAGAAAAGGTAGCAGTACTTTTAGTAGTGTTAGTAGTATTAGCGCTGTTATGAAATAACTCAACACCGATCATTTATAAATATTCACTCTCTTTCCCTGAACGATTGGATCTATTAGTAACGATCTGAACATTATGCACACATTATCCATGTGCGCGTGGGATCGAGTTTAATTCTATAAAAAACACTGGGCGGAGAAGTAATGTTCATTTATCACAAAATATAGTTACGTCAATCGGTGAATGTATGTGATAATTTAATATGTTGAAATTGTTAGAAGTATTTACACTTTCACTGCGTCATCTCTTATCACAACAGCCTCTATACAAGAGACTACCAATGTCCATACTAATCACCGCGCTTTTCAAACATACAGGCAGTGGCGGCGCCAGCATCATAATTTTTTATTTGAGGGGGGAGGGGGCAAGAATTTTGTTAGGGGGCATGAAGAAAATTGATGCGCACAAAGCACGCAAATTGTTTTGCCATTTTTATTCTAAAATTGTTTAATTTGGTCTAATTCTAACTAAATTGGTATGAAATTTAGCGCTTGCGCGATACATTGAGAAAAATGCGCGCGTAGCGCGGAAAAATGGCCTTTTTATACTAACATTGTCATTTTTTTCTAATTTTAACTAAATTGTATTTGTTTTTGTTTTGTTTTGTTTTGTTTTGTTTTGTTTTGTTTTGTTTTGTTTTGTTTTGTTATGTTATGTCATGTTTTGTTTTGGTGAGGCGGCCATGTCCCCGTCGCCGTCACTGCATATAGGTGCTATAGAGATTATCATTATCATATCCTTGCACTGGTATGCCTATTTCAAACCACATGTTTGTTTGAATTATACATTTTGTTTTTTCCATGTATTTTGTTATACACAATATCTTTAGCTTAATTTCTTTAGCATAATATCATTTTGTTTTTGGTATTATACAAAAAATCGTCCATTGCTCAAGTCAGTTCATCTCATCACATAGCATCTCGCAACGAAATACGATAATGTTAATGACGTCACTGAAATGATGGCTGACATTTATCCAACCATTCAAAGGCGCGGCAGGCAAATGCTATGCTAGTTCCCTGCACCCTGGATTCCCGGGCCAACTCATCGGAGGATATGGATAAGTTGTGTGGAGCCCATTGATGCAGGGAACCAGCATAGGCAAATGCGGGGTCGTATAGTCTAGATGTTATGAAACCTGTCGCTGGGTATTCCCCTAGTGCATACATGTACTATTGGGTATTCCCAACGAGCTATACAAAACAGTACCAGGTTATATAATATTTATGACGTACAACCATCTAAATATAGCACAGAAATAATAAAATATGTCAATATGAGACTTTTAATGCAGGGATTTTTCCGTGGGATTTCCAGTATGCAGTCTTGAGAATCGTCTTTGTCAACAGAATGGTATCAGCAGTCGACCCCTTCATGCTGAATGTGTCCGATAGATTGAATGAAGCAAGGAGAGCATAAGTGTAACTAACAGCCATTTTACAATCTGCTGCGTATTATTTTGTCCGATAACTCCATTTTAATACATAACGTGACAAAACAGACACAAGACAACGTCTCGGGAGCTGGAGCTTGAACTGAAGTAAGTTGATACTTTTTGTATAATATAACACAGTGATGCCGTTAGCTCTGCTGCAGAGCCTCTCTTAGTCCAACCCTTCATCAACACAACCTCCCCTACACCAAGGCATTGTGTAATGTATTGCCTACACCAACCATACACTGATACATGTAATGTACATGTACATCATTATGATCATAGCATGTAGGCCTACAGACTATGTACAACAATAGCCAATCACTGGAACCTCTACTGACACCAATGACTAGACTAAAGACAAATTGCTCAAATTACTATAGCTACCAGTCACTGACCATTTTACAGGGGTATAGTCTACACACCACACACACCGGTATAGAGTACCGAGTGACTGCATAACGAGAGTGTTGGTACTAGTTGACCTGGATAAGTGTTTCTAGAACTTGGATTCAAGATAAACATGGGGTGGGCAAATATGGGAAATCTTGGCGATACAGTCGAGCTATGATACCGTGTTAGGTTTTTATATCATCTTCTCAGCAGTTTTCATGTTTATTGGATATTTGAGGAAACAGTATTCTTTTGGCAACTAGTATAAGCTTGTTTCGAAGGGAGTATTCGGTGGTGATATATAAACGCTTTATGAGTTGCTGCCTATTAACCATATTAACCACATATTCAACATGTTTTGTATCTATTTTATTTTCGACAGATCTATACCATTTTGACGTTTAAAGGACGGTATATTCGTATAGAGCATGTCTCATTTGAGTAAGTTCATATTATATTGATATATTGCCATAATTGGTTGGTACAATTTGTTTTTCATATATAAGACTTTTAAAGATTTTAAAAGTATGCACTCAATTTGTATGACTGAGCTGTCAAGTGTATACGAGGAAGAAATGTTCACAGATGTTTGATATATATTATCATCATAACTCTTACGAGTATCAACTCAATTTTTATAAATTAAAAATGTACATGTATGTCTTAGTTGTTGTTTTTTGGTGCTGATTATAAACTGTGAATTAGCTAGCATAAAAAGTACAGGGTGTCCCAAAAAGTACAGGGTGTTCCAAAAGTTTCGAAACAATTTCAAAGCTTTATATCTTCGGCAAAATAATTCGCACTATAAATCTGGAAATATCGTTGGATAGAGAACAATTTACAAATACATCTATCTGTATTACCATAATACAGGAGAAGGTTTCCCGACCTGTAAAACTGTACTTTCATAACGCGTACTATAATGTTTGCTTAATGTAATCAATTTTCCATTGCGTTTTTGTGTTGAAATCTCAGATTAAAATAATATTATTTTATAAACTTTAGCTCATATAAACAATTTACATCAGTTAAAATGAACTAATAAAACCTATAAGACAACCTTTCTGCTTAATATCTGTATCTTGTACGGGAACTTTTTCAAGTTTCTTCGCAATGATATTGTGCACAGTTGACCTCGGAACTGAAAGTCGGCGACCAGATTGCGTTGAACTTTAAACTACTGTACTTCTAATTACGTCAATGTTAGGAATAATTTAGATACCTTTTTCGAACCATTGTGTTTGAGCTCCGTAGCTTTCGAGGTCATCACGACCCCTTCATTCAGCGTAGTGTTTACTTCCCTCAACTTGTCACATGACCACGAGTTTTTTTTTGGATCACATGACAGCAGGTCATCGTAGATGGCGGGTAGGTCGTAGCCGGTGTCTCGGTTGAGGGTCGGTTTCTGTGTCCTTATTTCGATAGCCTCTCTGATCTTACGTTTCCAAAACTGATCTTAGCGGGCGATCATGCTGGCATGTGATCGCCCAAAAAGTGGTCACGTGACAAGTGGAGGTAAGTAAACACTACGCTGAATGAAGGGGTCGTGATGACCTCGAAAGCTACGGAGCTCAAACACAATGGTTCAAAAAAGGTATCTAAATTATTCCTAAAATCATGATCGAACCCAATATCAATCTACATGCTTCTACGTCAATGTTGTTTTTTGACATTGTTGATCTTCCAGTCTGTTTATGGCCACCGCGAACTGCTTCCTGTACAGAATCTGTATTTAAGTATTTGCCCACCAAGTTCCGATATAGTCGACTTTGCCGTTGCTTAACCGTTAACTTAAAAATGTTCCATGAACTTTTTTGAATAAACTTGATTGATTTGGTTTTAGCGTACAGCCAAACAATACGTTTATTTATGTTGTAATGCATCCTGAAAATTAGTATTGACCCTATTAATGTCGCGCATTAAATGTAATGAGTGAATGTATTTTGGTGAAAGCCACGTGATTGGAGTATGAGGAATGTGAAGCTCCAGTTTCCAGCACGTGTTTACATCTACACACAATTGACGTCGTGACTAAAATCTAACAACATATTTCAGTTCAGTTTCAGTTTCAGTTTTATTTACCAATAATACATATACAATAATTTTAAGTAAATACATGGTGGGCTGACCAAAATCAGAGCAGAGCTCGCAAATATATTTGGCCACCCTTAATAAATCATAAACGTAACAAATTCGGATACATGTTGTCAGAGGCATGGACATTACTGTATACTGATGATGTACACATTGCAGAATAAAAATATTATTATAATATTACTACATACAGTGAGTTATAACATTAATAGTGGATAATCAAAAACAAACAAAAAAGACAAACAAAAGTGACAGGGAAATGACTGCACGAAATGTATAATTAAATATGGTGGTTGAAACATCATTCATAATATGATAAAAGGTAACCCTTGTATGTTTTGTTAAAACAATTTACGGATTTACATTTCTGAATGTCAGCATCAATGCCATTCCACTCCAGAGGCCCTTGTCTTCCAATGGTGTATCTAGCGAGATCGGTATTAAAATTATGAGGTCTATACAAGTTAGATATGGTATTGCGCGTTATGTAAACAAACGTTTCCGCTCGTGTCAAATATTAAGGGCTTCAAAAAAGTTACAAAGTTGGTATCAACATGATCAAGTTGTCTCTAAACCAAATATATTTTCAGATTTAAGGTGCGAATTATTTTACCGGAGATAAAAAAGCTTTGAAATTGTTTCGACACTTTTGGGGCACACTGTGGAGGGTCACCAACTGTTTGTGTTATACAGGTGGTTATGTGGGTATTGACGTCATTGGTCATATTGGCCGACATTAATTAATGAAGTACACACCAACCAATCCCTGTGGAGACCTATGCTGTTTAGAGTAATATTAGTATTTTGTGTGTTCATATCTATTCGTAGGTGTGCAAACTGAATGGCAATATCATAATGATCTGCATCCTCTTCCCGGTGACAAAATAGAATTTCAAAGAGCTGCATATAGTCATGTCGGTATTGCCGATGGAAACGGTGGTGTGTATCACTTTAACACCGATCAAGGAATGTGTTCCGAATTCGGATCGAAATCAAAAGCTGGATTCCGCCTTGACAAAATATCACAAGTTGCGAAAGGATGTAAGGTGCGAATCAACAATTCCAGCGATAGAAATTGGATACCACTTGATAGCAGCGAAATTATACGAAGATGCGAGCAAGAACTCGGAAAAGGCCATGGCACATACAAACTCACTGGGAACAATTGCGAACATAAGGCCAATGAGATGCGATATGGAACGCCGTTTAGTCCACAACTGGAACAAGTAGCGACAGCTACCGTAGCCAGCGGCGTGGTCGTTGTGGTTTTTATGGCAATAGCCACTTTCATTTCGGGCTTGGTTTCTGGAGGAAACCGTCAACAGCCATCTCGTCGTTAGAATGCAAAACACTTACAGGCCCTAACATGTACATAGAAAGCTCAACAATGCACGTCATGTGTGTCGAGAGTAGGCCTGGTATCATTAGCCCTGACGAACGAATATTTGTTTTTGCGATAAAAAGGAGACAATATTATGACAACTTCGAGACAATTAATGTATACCAGCTAGGTCAAGCTGATTTCCAAAAGTGTTGATTTCGTAAATATTCACGTTTAATTTGGTAAAAATCACGACAGTTAACCTTGAACTGTCTATTTTAAATTGATGTAAAAAATTAACAATATACCGTTTTTAATAGTTCAGTGATTTCAGACATTTGATTTGCAAATTGGGTATTCTTAACACTTTCCACGCGGCAGGCTTCTGCAGGCGACATTCCAAAATTTCACAAAACGTTTCAAAAATGTTAAAATTATTGAATTTGAAAAATGCATTGTAATAAGTACAAACATGCCTAGTATAGGTTCAGGAATCATTGAGATAGACTTTGAAAATTGGAAAGGTTATGAAAAATCTGTTTTGTATAATAGCAGCGAGGAAAAAGTTAAAGCGCTATATAAAACAGCACGTTATATATTTTTCATCACATGTTTATGACATTGTACAACCATCTAAATATAGCAGGGATTTTCCATAGGATTTTCCAGTTTTTACATGTACATGTAGTCTGGATAAGTAGATAGGCTTTGCCGTACTTCCATGGTCAACAGAATGGTATCATCAGTCGACCACATATCTGCATGCTAAATGTGTCCGATAGATTGAATGAAGCAAGGAGAGCATAAGGTTAAAGGCCTTTCCGGATCTCAAGTGTTTGCCCTGGGCAAAAGTCACATGACACGATACGAACCCGAGTCGACAGTGTCCATCTAAAATCCCATGGTGCAATGTATGATAAATTACGTGGCAGAATACTGGCTGTGATATGTTTGACAAACCTTGCGTTGAGATCACGTACGAACAAAATAAATGGTCTAGAATTATTTCCAAAAGTAGGATTATTCATTACATTTCAATCATAATTAAATTCTTTTACGAAATAGAATCAACTTTTGGGCGAGAACATCTGATAAAAATGTATAATAACCGAAATATCAGGCATTTTATTCCTCGAATGTAGCGGGTAGTGGAAATGGTCAACAATATATAGATTTGTTTCAGATTATTTACCGTCGCCTCGGCTAGCTCAGTGGAAGAGCGTATGGCTCTGAATCAGCGGTCACGGGTTCGACTCCTACCACGGGCAACCATTATTATTTTGATTTTTTTAGTAGTTGTTTGTTGAGATCGTATATTATCTATCATGAACCCGATCCTGATACTTATTATTTGTCCATATTTTCTTACTTTAATTTGGAATGTAAAATATTAATGATTTCACATGAGTTTGCCTGCCCGTATACTATAGTCGATTCGCAGACATTGGCCGATTCACCATTTCAGTCAGAGGTAACAGAAGCAAAAGAGGGGAAGGCACTCGAATTTAATCGTAATATGCAAGGTTAATACCGTGTCATCATGTGCCTGTACTACTGTGATGCAGTCACCACTATATACCTAGTGACACAGGGAACTTGCGACTGAATTATTTGCATAACTTTGTCTGCAAACAATTGTTATCAATTGCCCGCGTATTTTCGATAAAGAAATGTATTGTAATTCAGATTTATTGATAAAGATATTCAGGTGGTCTCACGGCTAGAAATTCTTAAAGTAACGTTTATAATCCGTGTCTTGGTTGATATAACTGTTTTTCCATTTAATTAGGACAAATGGTTTTGTACCTAGGCTAATACAAAAATTGTGATTGAATTTCTCGCAAATAAATACGTAGAACTGTTATTTTTATTTTAATGTTTCCTTTGTTCCACGTGCATAATAAAAATGGAAATTTTTAAGAATAATAAAAAGTATCCACTAAATTATGAATAGGTAAAATTACATACATAATATTTTTCGTGCGAAACCTGCATACGGTCGATGATGGTAGATTTGTATTTATTGTGGTGACCGCTTCCAAAGGGATAACACATTTCAAGCTGTTGGATTAAAGTATTTCGTTGTCGTGATTGTAAAGCTACATGATCAGCCCTATTCATAAAGCCACGCTATCATGAATAGCATTTGATTATGGCGCGCAAATAATAACATCTATAAAAGTACCGCTGTTTCATCATTGGTCGAAATGAGTTCCTCTAACGCCCAATGGACGAGGTCCAAAATCGATACCGATGCGCCAGAGTTTATGAATCTACTATAGGTCTACCACCTTCCTGGTACCAGTCAATATTACTATCAGACACTCGCACGCACGTACTGCAGTTTGTACATGTTGTAAGTGTTGTAATCGATAAAGAAATCAATCGGCTAATGTTTTTCAATAGACATTCTTGATACGGCTATGTTCTAACCTTTAAAAAAATTGAAATGGAATTTGTTTGTATTTTTAAAATTTAATAAATGGCGCGGTTCACTGATTTCGCGGTTAATGACACGGAAGCAGTATTCTTTTCGGAATTAATAATTGTTGTGTCAAAACTGTATCTATAATTTTTTGTCTTTTGCATAAATAATTTGCACAGTACGCGTACCTTTTAACATTTTTACCTATATAAAGGTTTGTTTGTCGTTTGTTTGTTTGTTGGGGGTGTTGGTTGGGGTGTTTAATTGTTTGTTCTTGTTTCACCCCATAATTATAATAATTGCATTACGAAGATAATCACATGTCATTGGACCGCGGTGTTATGGTCGGTGTACAATATCGGCTATGTTGTCTAGTTGTTTTTTTCCAAAACGACTAATTGATCTCTTCCTTTCCTTAATCATACAAATGATTCAAGGGTTGTCCAATTTAGAAGTTCATTATTTCAAGGGCTGGAACTTTTCATATTTTTTTCAACCAGCCAATCGGGCAGGTCACAAAAATACCTGCCCGACAGAAATTCCACCAGTCAGTATAACTCACACTGTGAATTCGAAATATTTTTACCAGCCAGTCAGGCGGGTTTTCTTGTATCGCCACCCGCCCAACGAACGCAAAGGTTACCCGCTACGGGCAGGTGGGCAGGTGCTATTTCCAGGCCTGAATTTCTGAAAGTATTCATCATAATGTCTGTAATGATGATATATATACAAGTTGGAATTAATGACACCATCATTTGGGAGTGATACATGTATCTTTTTTGCGAGATTATTTTTTTATCAACTTGCCACGTGCCTTTTTCTGGGCTGATTTAACCCGATTGCTATTGGTTTATTAGCTCATACCTGACCTGTAACTGGCTAATTATAGGTAATTTTGATACTAAACCGCCAACATTGTATTGGGGGAATATAGTATGGTTAGAGCTCACTCAGCCTCGATGGAATCCTCCCTATCCCTGGTATCCCCCTTCCGACCACAATTATCAGTGATTGAGACACTCTACTCATCATTATCATCATAGAAGATTTTTCCATGCTGTTAATCTGTTTTTCCTGGATTGCGCCTTCATTGTCCCCCAGTAATTGTCTTACATATGTAAGTTATGAAGTGCGTGGTCGACTTGGTCTCCTTTTGCCATGCGTTGGTATGTATAGAGCTTATCTTTTGGTAGGCTCTTCTACTGACAGCCGGAGGATGTGACCCAGGAATCTCAACTGCCGTAGCCTTACCAAATGAATAAGTGGCTCTTACTGCTTTCGTTTAAACATTCTGAAATGTTTTAGACATTTGAAAGGGAATGGTAATACCTCTTGGATGATTGTCACTTTTGGAACTGGGCCTACGACCATTGAAATGACAATAACTCCACCCCGCAACATCGTATCTCAACAATCGAGGTGTCCAAATACGCAGAACAAAATTATGCACTGGGTTATTTGCTTCGATTAATCCATACCTTTTCGGGCCGTTAATTATTGACTCATTTTTAAGTGTCTCGATACTTTTGTGATGAGTTTAATACTAGGCCTAATAATCATGTTTAGCAAACAAGCCATAACATTTTTTTCTATCCATCTATAGATAGATAGATCATAATTCCATGATTCCTCTTGTCAAATGAACCGACAGTGCCAATCTCGACCGACAGACAGTCAATACCCCCCCCCCCCCCCTCCCCCCTCTGGTTGCGCCGCTTGGCTGGCAAAATAGTCAGTCCGCATGGTAAGTTGGGTCAAATAGTGGTCAAATTCAATTATTTCGTGACCATGCTTTTGGGGAGCGAAGTTTAGATCACCATTGGTATGATCTTATCTAAAAGATCCAATTAAAAGTGTATGCGACAGTGTCCCTCGCGAAAGCATGGGCGGGAGATGTAAGGGGCTATCATCTTAAAACAGGGTAAAATTCAAAAACTGATCTAGATAATTGCCACACCTTTAATACATGATAATAAGTCCAGTCTTTGTATTATTCATAAAAAGTATATAGTCAGACTTTTCTTGACGTACCGTTTTCGAGTTATACGCATGCTAAGGGCATGCACAATCATAAGCCTCCATCGAAAAGTGGGCAGGACCGAGGGTGTTATCCCTAAAAAAATCACAGATTGCAGTTTCAAATGTAAATTTTTACGCCGAGTGTATTATTAAAATGTTGTAACATTCACGTTTGTAATCAAACACTTGCGAAATATTCGTGGGCAAAGTCTTGTTTACACATTACACATTAAAATTAAAATCATTATTGAAAAAACTGAGATTGTCGATCGTATGAAAAACAGATGTATTGAAAGGATCAACACGAGGTGTATTCTACAAAACTAATAAAAATCCAGCCTTAAAAGGGGAGCCAGGGGAAGCGATTTGGAGACCCGATGTACACATGTATTCCTACCTAATTAGGAAAAAGGTCAAAGGTCACCACATGTAGGTCTTAATCTCCATTAGTAGGCATCACATTAGGTCAGTTTGCTGTTATGTTCCCTCTATAGCATTGTAGTAGTCATGGTAGTGGTATTGCCAAATAGACAAAGGTTAATAAGGTCCATCCAAATGGGATCAGAAAATAAATGCACAGGCCTACCCAATTATCCTGATAATGAAACCAAATATGAATGATTGAAATCATTTTCATCAAAATCGAAGCATTATTTCACATTTGACCTATGTAGTGAACGTTGACCTTTTTGCTTATCAGATTGAAGATAGGTCAAACTATACTTTTCCGAAACCTATTTTTTTGAATTTTACCCCTGTATTAATGTTGATAGTGGTTTCCGCCCAACTTTCGTATGGGACATCCCATGACATTGTCAACCCTTTTAGAGGACAAATCAATTGATGAATGAACCTTACAGCTCTCCACGACTGGACAGGGTTACCGGATTTGACCCAATTGATTGAAGCAGGGTTGTGGCGTAACTTATCGGGCGCAGCTTCTTACGCACGCGTATGTATCAAGGTCACAGGCACGCGATTTTGGCCACACGCACGCGGCCCTCATGTGCATGAACAGTATGTTTATGTAAATCTCGCTGCTGATGCTTGTTGCCTTCATGAGCGCTCGCGTCCATCTGAACATCACTGCTGTAAGAATTTGAAGCAGGCTTTGCCAATGGACCTACGGCACATAATCTCCTGGCCACAGTTCGACATACGTGGGCGCACTTCGATCAGGCTGCGCACGCATACTTGAACTCACAAAATACTGCCAACCAACAACACCAAAGCACCTGCAGGCCCGTAAGACACTTTTTTCAAAGGGGGGGCGTTTTCAAAAATCCCAAATATGCGCGCGTAGCGCGCGAAAATGTTCGAATTTGCACCTATTTTTTACACGATTGAGGTACATTGTGGCTCTAAACAAGCTTGTAGCAAAGAATATTGCATTTTGGGAAGACAAATGCGCGCGTAGCGCGCGAAATTTTTTCATCTATGTACACATTTTCCGGGGAAGATTTTCAAAGGGGGGGGGGGCGATCGCAACCGTCGCCCCCCCCCCCCCCCCCCCCCCCCCCCCCCCCCATCTGACGGGCCTGACCTGATTGGTCAAATTTAAACTGAAGCCTTTTTAACGATCGTCACGCTGCGCCGTATCCACCAACGCAGTGCTCCCGCTGCGCCATAACCACCGACGCAGTGGGGCGTGATGGTGCGTGGAAAAGCTCATGAGTTTTTCAGTTCTCACGTTTGAGCACCAACCAATCAGAGCCTTGAGGTCGAGATGACGTAGTGCGCACAACGGATACCCACGGCACCGTTTTGGGGTGAGGTTGAGCAGGCGTACTTTACGCGAGCTCAACCTCATGTGACGTGGGCCAATTAGGAGCTGATCAAACTATAGTTCCATTGCAACTTGTTTGATGCATGGGTCTTCGAGGTCCCGTTGCCCAATACACAGAGAGGATTAATTCGTCAAAAATGTGGTCTTATTTGACAAATTAAAAACTTGTCATAAGAAATGGCAGGTTTGTGATTCAAGAAATATTCTGTTATGGTACACATTTATTTGTGATGCTAAAAGAACAATTTAGAGTGTTTCTAGTAATTTTCATCGTAACAAATATTTCCTTGACTGAAATATGTTTAACTTTTAATGACAAATTAACAAATGACAATTGAAATAACAAATTAAATGACTAATTATCAGAACAAATTAAGATTAGTCATTTTAATTTCACATTCACATTAAATGACGAATTATTGAGTAAAATAGTATTCTTTTAATTTGTCATTTAATTTGTCATTCATCCATTTGTCATTGAAAGTCAAATATTTATGAGTCGTGTAAATATTTGCTATGTTAAAAATACTACTAATTGGTAATATATTATTAAAATATAATTGTTTTGCGTTACAAACTATTTTTTAACTGACGAACCTTCCATGGCATATGTTTAATTTGTCAAATAAGACCCACAGCTTGAGTAGCCATGTTTCTAGAGTTCAGAAGCCTACAGGACGCCTCATATTATTTGCATGGGGCTTTTCCCGTCACCTTGGTTTGTGACAGATCCTGATTTGTCGACATGCTGTCGAACTTCCCATGAGAATCCTCCACCAGCCGTATGGGACATAAGTGGGAATAACATTATCAAGCATTCCTGGGTTACCATTACTATTTGTCGGGCTCGAATTATACAAAACGATTATAAGCCTTTAGATACATAAGTAGTCCATTGTTGAAATCTTCATGGCTATTATTTGTCAATTTGGGAAACAATTTTGTCTTTCCCAATTTATTTGAGCTTGGTATGTGAAAGTTCTCATAAGTACAATCCACTCCGTAATCAAATAATATGTCAATGATTGTCAACTGTTCCTCACAATGACTTTTTATGAAAATATAGTTGTTCGTACTTGTAAGATAAATGTAGCGAAATGGACATTTCATCAGACATGCCAGAGACAATTGTACCACTAAATGATATAAAACCAATTAGTAACATCCATTTCGTCTTGTTGGTGAACAAAAGCAAATTATTGTTGGTGCAAGTATTTGTGTTTGTTATAATTACAGGGTCCATTGGACCTCTGTATTAAGTTTACCTCGGTCATTCTTCATCAGAATCCGACAGCTATTACAATCCCTGGAGTGCAATGGCTCTATGGGTACCAACGGTCCTATGGGCTATGAACTTGCGGTTTGATTACGAGAATGCTATAAAGAGTATATATTAAGTATGGCTGATCACGTGATTAGGCATAACAGTGGACGTGTCACACGGAAACGGAACAGCAGTGCTGCCGTGTGCTGCGCATTCAGAACCCCGTTGGCTGTGGAAGGAATACACGTGTACATAATACCAAAGACTTGATAATACATAGAGCCAGGGACTTAAGCATGTTCTTGGCTAGGCCTATGCAGGCAGAAAATCGAGCATAGTCGTGCATATAATATACAGTAGCTGAACGATAGTAATTTGTATACATATTAAATTATATAGCTGAACGATAGCCATATGTAAATCATTCTAATCTTGTTATTTTGAAATATATCGGACCGAAATTCACAGAGTAGGCGGATAGACCCATGAATTTTGATAGACCCATGAATTTTGATAGACACATGAATTTTGATAATTCTTAACAATGATTTAAAATAAAACGATGATACATTTTAGTAAATTTTTACCGTACATCTGTGCAACGAAAACGGGTTCCTTTATACCCATTTGAGAAAGTACGCCATTTTCCAAATTTACAAATGCCCTGGCTGCGATGTTATTTACCGTAACAAACATTTGATGCCTTGACGGAGAAAAGCGTATAGTATACGCATGCACACAGGTACATGTACATTGTACAGCAATACATGTATACAGTGTTTGGCCAAATGTTTGTTACGGTTAATACATTTGCGCCCGGCCGAAGACGTCATTACAAAATCAAACAATAGAGTTTTACACCTCTGTGTGAGGTCACCCCTACTTGTTTAAAGTCAATGTTTACACACAATAGGACCACATCAGTATGCGATGTATTATTATTAGGCCAAAAATATTGTTGTGTTGCAGCGACCGACCGTAAAATTTGGGCAAATATAAAATCTTTTTTGTTGTAACTCACCGTTTTATCATAAATTGTTAGCTTTGTTAGAAGAATTTATCTTATCTTAACATTAATCAAAACAGCAGTAAAACGTGCTCATTTAATAATGACGACACACGGTGACGACCCGTGGCTGGCTAAAAATGCGTAAAATGCGTAGAAACATGACAGTGTAAATCTTGGCCACCTTTGAAGTAGGTGCTTAATAAGTTCAATTGGTGCATTGATCATGTTGATGTTAAAATATCACGACACTGAATATGTTATAACAATAACATGGATAAGTCCATGGTTATAATAAGACTTTTATTAAGAGTAATACTTTTAATTAATTTGATAATTATTTAATTATTTTCAATAGAATAAATGAACACAATTATATTAAATAGTTGGATTTTATGGGCCGTATTTAAACGCGGTTTTAAGTTAAGCTAAACATGCGTTTAATTTTCACCTTTAATAAAGGGGCACTGAGAGATCCTTCATAATATCACGACACTGAATATGTTATAATTGCATTAATATAAACAAGACTATTATAAGAGTAATACTTTTAATTAATTTAATAATTATTTTCAATAGAATAAAAGAACACAATAATATTTAATAGTCGGATTTTTATGGGCCGTTATAGTTCTTTGATTTTAAAGGACGCACCATTTGATTTCCGTGGGGGGGGGGTAGGAAGTTGGGTTCGGGGGAGAATTTTTTTTTTTTTGGCCGCCGCAAGGGGTGAATTTTTTTTTTTACTCATCAGGGGTGAATTTTTTTTTGGCCTGCATAGAGGGGGAATTTTTTTCCCCCGAAAACTTCCTACCCCCCCCCCCCTGAAAATCTAATGGTGCGTCCCTAAAGGACCAAAAAAGGTTCTGTAGAGAACCTTTAGAGGTTTTAAAGACCCATTTTTTGCCAATTTTTTGCCCCATTTTGAACCTTAAAATGGTTCTTTTTGGAACCGTTGGCACCTTTTGAGGTGCTATAAAGGGTTCCATATACGGGACAGCGAAGAACCCCTGAAGCACCCTTTTTCTAAGAGTTTACATGTCACATGGCCAAAATACCACGGATGTCGCCGTGTCGCGAGGGGTCGTGTGTCGCATTTTTCAACCGTGTCGCATGCCAGTCGCGTGTCGCAAAATAATAGAAAGGCCTATTTTCTGGATAGTGGGTACCGCGAATATAAAACCGCAGCAGAAAATAGGCCTTTCTAAACTTATTTTGCTGTACAAATATTATGAGATTCGAGAATTGTAAATAAATCTACTTGTGAGGGGCACATCTACCCTCATACTCCCCCTCTCCGTGCACCCGCATTTTCCACCAAAATAATGGGGAAAAAGGTCTTATTATAATTGTCTGAATGGGTAAATGAGCTGTGCACCCCTTTCAAGACTAGATTTACCAAATGCATTCAGCTCTGTACTCTGTAGACTCTGTACTTCCTTTAAAAAGTGCCAAACAAAAATAAAAAATAAAAAGGGCCTCCTCCTTCCTTTTTTGAAAAAGTCAGGACGCTAAACATGTTTTTTTATATTTGGACTCAATTTAAAATAAATGATTCAAAAGCGGGAAATGCCGTGATTATACTGGGTATCCCTAAAAAAGGGTGCACGTGTTTACCCAATTTGTTGACCTTGAAGTTCTAACAGTTGGTGTAAGGTGTTTAAACATATTAAAAGATTAAATACCTGGCTTTCAAATGCTGCTTATTTCATCTGATTCGGATTTGTAAATCCTGAAATATGGACAATTAACTAGAGCTACCCAGAATCGACGTTGTGCCATTTTACAGTTTCAAAGGTTAAGATACCACTTCCACTTGTACGATTGCCCTTCACCAGTGTAATGCAAAATAACATTGTTGTATAGAGATTGAATAGGTTTAAATAATAGAATGAGTGCCTGTGTATCCAAGCAGAACTGAATATAAAGATGTTTGTTACATGATTCGAACCAGTCATTTTAACGAGGTTTCACAAAATGTTTATTGGGCCTACATTTTCAAAACAGGACAGACGTCCATATGGCTGGGTGCTGCCTAAATTTGTATTAGAAGAGGGTGTTCATGGTCTTAAAATATCATAAAACGAAAAGTCCAGCAGAAGTCACCAGAGAGTTTGCCATTTATTTCCCAAAGTAACACTCACGTACCATCTAGGAATACACCTACAAAGGAGTATTGGACATGTTGGAAATACTTTGTAGATGATACAAGCGCCAATACGAATAAAGAACACTGGAAGACTAAGATATGAAAAGTGGCATGACATAGTATAATATTAATTGATAACGTGCGGCGTGCACTTCAGTGGTATCCCAAAATAACTGCTCGTAGAATTCCCTTACCACATAATTATTCAAAGGACATCACATGTGTTCCTCAGCCTCTTCTAAACAATTCTGGTCAAATGCCCACCCCAATGTTTCAAGACGATTGATGCCCATGGATAGACCAATGTTAGTATCGTTTTGACCCTCATAATCATTCTTTCTGTAAAAGTGACACAACGTCGATTTTGGGTAGCTTTGATAATCTGGGTATATCTCAGGATTGACAAATACAAATCAGATGAAATAAGCGGCATCTGAAAACTGAGAATTTTTCCTTCCCGTGTGTATAAACATATGACATCAAACATTAGGACTTCATGGTCAACAAGTTGCGCAAACATGTGCACCCTTTTGTTAGGGACACCCTGTATAATTATATGGGTATTTATTTATCTATTTATTTTAAACTTAAGTCATTTACTTATATCATTTATTTATTTATTTATTTATTATTTAAGAAAAAGGGTCTCTTGCAGACACCATTCTGTACATGCCAAATAACATAAGGTACTGAGCTAAAACACTGTTTAACTTAGGAGAATTGTTGTCAATTTTCCAATAAAAATAAAAATCCCATCCTCCTATTTTTCCTGAACACGGACGAGAAACATGTGTTTTATTTTAGTTATAACTTGTTCTGATAAAGCGCATCAACCGTTGACAGTAAATATGGGCATAGCAACATCGTTTTGCAGTGATCTGACTTGTATCGATTGTATATTGTAAATAGAAGAGCCTACATATATGATACTAATATTTTAAATAATCACCATTGTCACGTGCGTACAATTATGGCCGGGGAGGGGGGGGGGGGGGGGGGGGGGGGGTGGCGGTCATATGCCGTATATATAATATAGGCCTATTCTTTAGACCACGATTTGAAGGCCTATGCTATATTTATTTTTCATGCCAAGTGACAACTCTGGGCTGGGCTGAGGTACTCATAATACTTGGTGCCCCCTGAAATAACCCCGTCTGTAAAAACGACCCTCCGTCGGTAGATTTGCGATCTTGACCATGCGACTTTTTCGACCGGTTTTGTGGACGACTTCATCGCTACTCCCCCCCCCCCCCCCCCCCCCCGACACACTTTTTGGTTAGCCTTTTTCTTGAATGCTGTATCTTTTGAACGGAAGGACGAATTGACTTCACACCTTCAGCGATAGGTAGGCCATGGTCAAAAACTGTGGCTACTTTTTGGGGGTCTAATTTGCATAGGTCATCTGAGGTCAAAGGTCATCCAGAGGTCAAATCGTAAAAATTGGCCGATTGACGTCAAACTTGGAGAAAAGAAACATGAATCCCGGGTGAACATTTTGTTGGGTCAAAGGTCATCCAGGGGTCAAATGGTAAAAGTTTCCAGATTGACTTTAAATTTTAAGACAAGAAACAAAATTAGAGGTCATCCGAGCTCAACGGTCATTAGAGGTCATCCAAGGTCAGAGGTCAACATGGGGTTAAATTGTGCAATGAACACCGGGGGAACATGTAAAAAAATAATTTTAGGTAATCTGAGGTCAAAGGTCATCCAGAGGTCAAATCGTAAAAGTTGCCCGATTGACGTCAAACTTGGAGAAAAGAAACATGAACACCGGGGGAACATGTCTAAAATGAATAAGAGGTCATCGGAGGTCAACGGTCATTAGAGGTAATCCAAGGTCAACAAGGGGTTAGATCGTGCAATGAACACCGGGGAACATGTCAAAAATAATTAGAGGCCATCTGAGGTCAAAGGTCATCCAGAGGTCAAATCATTAGTTGATCTCCCAGCCAGGAGGATTCGCAAGTCTTGCAGCATTTTTATTTTTTGAAACTTCTTATACGCTTCAACACATGACATCAGCTACAACACCTACCATACGCCACAATGCTGCATTACATTACAATATCATTCATTAATACTCTGACACCAACCAAATCTATTCACTAACAGGACCCTGTCAGGTTTTGTTCAAAATCTAAAACCATAAACCCCGAGAACCGCCAAAGCCGAGAACCGCCAAAGCCGAGAACCGCCAAAGCCGAGAACCGCTCTAGTTTCATTTGTATTTCACCTGCGCGAAGAGGGAAACTCTCTATTTTCCATTATATTCCTTTTTTTGTTGATTTATTTTTCATACACTACCAATTTGTGAATAAAAGGTTCCAAAAAGTCACTGAAATCTTCTCTGTTATGTCATGGTTATATATATGCAGTAATGGGCTAAATACAATGCAAACCAAGTTTAGAATTCGTCCACAAGCGGCCTAATTTATCGTTGAAATGAAGAGTACGAATCACGTGCCAAATTATTCTGAAATAGAGATAACCATTGGATTGAAGGGCAGAATCTTAAACAAAACGTGAAAACATCGATGCCGATAATTACTTTATTAGCTTATCAAACTAGGCAAAACCATAACTGCGTCGAAAATCACGAAAGCATTTTAAATATGATCGCTCTGTATAACACTATAACCTCACACTATCTACAATCTTTTTGATTTAATTTAATTTAATTCAGCCTGCGTGTCTTTTCAGCCTGTCCCGAGCAATTTGCTTGAGTCAGATCCCATTAGATCCCACGTGTCTCCATACACACAGACCATGTAAACAAACAAACAAACTAACAAACACACCAACAACCAACGAACAAACATTTGTAATCAAAATTATCCGACAATTCACAGCTATTAAATGAAAACATCAAACATCACCAAATTCTTAAAAAAAGGAATGTCCTATTGGTATCATAATTATGTCATACGTTTTTTTTGGAGGAATAGAACAATATACTATAATGTGTCTTTCATTCATAATACAACGGAGGTTTTCATTTATAACCCTAACTCTATTTCACCACACGGCAACAGAATTTTTTTCCGACACCCAAAATTCACCAGAAAGGTCACCCCGATCCCCCCGGGATTTGAACCACGGACCTCCAGCATCAGGGCCCAGATCCTAGCCACTACACCACGGCTCCCAGTCGACACTCGGCGAGTATATTCGCCTCGTTATATAGCATGGGTCCGTTTTGTAGCCAAAAAACCTGCACGCCGGGTTATAGAAACACTTTTTCCGCACAGTTGCCGTATGGTGTATTAGAGTTAGGGTTATATATGATGAAAATTACCAAATTTGGAATGAAAAAAAGAAGAATATTTTTACTGTATAACCCTAACTCTATTTCACCACACGGCAACAGAATTTTTTTCCGACACCCAAAATTCACCAGAAAGGTCACCCCCGATCCCCCCGGGATTTGAACCACGGACCTCCAGCATCAGGGCCCATATCCTAGCCACTACACCACGGCTCCCAGTCGACACTCGGCGAGTATATTCGCCTCGTTATATAGCATGGGTCCGTTTTGTAGCCAAAAAACCTGCACGCCGGGTTATAGAAACACTTTTTCCGCACAGTTGCCGTATGGTGTAGTAGAGTTAGGGATTTATTGTCAAAACATTGTTGTCTCAGCTGATAAAACGCTTCAGATGTCATTCTCATTTTTGTCTGAATTTGGATATTCGCCTTGCAACCGCGAAACCCGTGAACCGCACAAATACGATACAAAATGATGATTCCACGCCCGGTATTTCCAACGTAGCTGAAACAAATAATAATGTTGATACAAGAGTATGACCGTACATGTACACGGAAAATAAGAATATCGATTCAAGGATGGCCATTGACTTGTTCACAATGGCACAATTGGCCTTGTGGTGTACAGCTTATTGTGGTCTCAATAATTCAATTTACGCAACGCTGAACAAGTAAAAGTAGTAGGCCTACATTCAAATTAAAAGCTCATTGAATTTGTCAGACAATCATTCCAAATAAAGTGAAAAGTTTCGTGTGGATCCACAAAGATTATGGAACGATTAAAACAAAACCAACATTGCTAAATGTAATATGATACTAACGGAAAAAATAGGTTTCCGGTGGGATTCGAAACCAGTTTCGATCACAAGTCGGATGCGCTACTGATTGAGCCAATGGCGCACTGTACAACAATATGACAACAGAAATACATGTACATTGAAATATCCTTCGTGAACAATATTCCATAAATCGGAAGTTAAAATGCTTTATGTTTATAGTTTTTGTATGTTTTTAAGATGGGGTTCTCGCCCAAAAATTGATTCGAAGCTGCTTTATATTGTAACCCTGGTTTCATTGACATGAATAGACTGACTTTTCGAAACATTTCTAGACATGGATTTCGTTCATATTTGCTGTTTGTAGCCGGTCTCACTTCGGTATTGCATCATGGGTTTATATTATGTGTACGCGGAGTTTCGGGTATGTAGCGAGTCATGTGACTTTTGCCCAGGGCAAACACTTGAGATCCGGAAAGGCCTTTAACTAACAGTCATTTTACAATCGGCTGCGTATAATATTTTGTCCGATAACTCCATTTTACATAACGCGACAGAACAGACACAAGACAAGACAGTAGACAACGACTGGGAGCTGGAGCCGAACTTGAAAGTAAGTTGGTACTTTCAATTGTATACTAGTACTACCGTGATGGCGTGTTAGGTTTGTTAATATCAACTCCTCAGTAGTGTTCATGTTTATTGGATATTTACAACAGCATACTTTTGGCAATTATATGATTTGCCGTCTATTATTTAACCTCATATTTCAACTTTGTTTTTGTATCTATTTTGTTTTCGACAGAGCTTCCATTTTGACGCTAAAGGATCGTATATTCGTATAGAGCATGTCTCATTTGGGTGAGCATGGTAAGTTCATGTTATATTTTCCTTCAGTATATTCAACAAGAGGACGAAGAAACAATGGTATTGTTTAAACAATATACTCTATCTAGGCCTAGAAAAACTTCTCTATCCGAGAACCGCTATCAACCCAAGAACAATCCACGTTGGCTACTCTATCTAAGCCTAGAAAAACAGCTCCAATCCGAGAACCGCTATCAACCAGAGAACAGCCCCCGTGGACTACTCTATCTAAGCCTAGAAACACTGCTCCAATCCGAGAACCGCTATCAACCCGAGAACAGCCCACGTGGACTACTCTATCTAAGGGACCGCTCATTATTTCCACCGGAGGGGGGGGGGGCGGGGGGGGGGGGGGGGGGGATGGGGGGAGAAAAGAGGGGGGGGGGGGGGTCACATGGTTTTGGTCAAGCAAAAAGGAGGGGTCATATGATTTTAGATTATCGGAAGGGGGGGGATGGTCATATGGTTTTGCATTTTCAAACAGTAACAATAAATAAAAAAAAGCGAAATAAAAAAGAAGTCTGTTTCAGAAAACCGCGCGCGTACATTTTATAATTTGCATTCCAGTGCATAATTTTTAAAAAGATTTTTCAAGTTCTGTCAGACTTTTATTTTGTTAGTCCTTTTTGGCCGTAAAAATTGAATTTAAAATTATTTTAAAAAAAATGGTGGGCTTTGTACCGTATTTCGCATAGCTTTTTTTCGAACTTTTACAAAAAAAATGCATTTGCATAAAGTTAATTTTCAATTTCTTCTTCTGAGACAGACATTTTTGTTTTATTTGGCCTAAAGAAACCCAATTCACAAATTGCCACTTCAGTGGGTGCAATTGTCTTCCTTTCATGAACTTTAATACAAGTATAGAACATGACATCAAAGAATTACACATAGAGCCAATGTTGATCTCTAAATGCAAATGAAATGTTATTTATACGTTAAAATCAATCGGCTACATACTACATTGATTTATAGGTCTTTTGTTAAGATCACCAACAAAACATCAATGTCATGATACATTTCTTTTACAAAAGTTATGCTTCATTTTTGAATAATGCATGTGACAGTTAGGATAAATATATCACATGGTGTAAATTTTTAGTGAACACTATCAAATATAATTTGCAACAAGAATTACAACAATGCAACATTTTGATCCATACTGAATTAAATTTTACAAGTGGTTCAATATTGGCTCATTTGTAATGGCAATGACAAGCAAACACAACTTTACACTCTTGTGTCCAAAAATTAAATAAAAAAAATCCTGCGCCAGCAAACTTTTTGTTTCTTTTGTGGTCAAACTGGACAAATCTAAAATCTCCAGCCTTTGATATCTTGCCAACTTTATGGGCATTTAAAAACAAGCATCATTGATTACTATTCACATTTCTATCACAACTTCAGGAAGGATGTCCAGAAGGAAAGAACTAGATGATTTTGTTTATTAGAAGGGTGGAAACAGACGCATATTAAAGTTGATATTTTCGAAACAACAATTTGATACTCATCACTACTGGAATCATATTTTATATCAATGTCAGGAATGTTGTACCGAGTGTCTCAGAAAAACCATCCCCCACAAATGTTGTGCCCTATTCTGTAATGAACAAGGATCTTTATATTTTGTATTAGATTACAATGTCACAATGTTTAGCTAGCTATCATTAGCAAAAACAGGGGTTCATTTGACGAGGTAGTTTTGTATTGAAAATGACTTTTAAATGTGGACTTTGATGCAAGACCAATTTTACAATTTGTTTTTGTATTGCATTGTGTGTGTGTGTGCAATCAACTACTATTAAAAACAGAAAAAGTACAAAAATTGTCCTGGAACTATAGTTTACGTTTGAAGTCATATGAAAATACTTTATCAAATTCACTCCTGTCTTTTGGTAAACTATACGGTACTTAACTTTTACTTTCTTTTTCAAGAGTGAAAGTGAATTTCCTAGAGTATTTCACTCCCAGTATATTTTACAGAATTGCTGTACTATTATGTATGAAGTACAACATATTTTGATGCTGGAATATTGTTGGCAAGACTATGTACCTATTACATAATAGTATAGTAGTTTTGAATGTTGATTAATGATTCATGTATTATGTGACTCTCTATTGTTTTGATGTATAGATATATTAAATGAAAGTAAAATATTGACAAAATGTTTTTGTTGCAAACACATATGCCTTTGTGTACACCAACATGAAGTTTTTCCAGTGTGATTTCCATATGATATGACTGTCAGTGAAAAGGCGGGAGTATATAATATTTTATTCCATATTTGTATAAAACAAGCACGATAAAAACAAATCAAGGTTTTGTGGTGTGTGTGTGTGTGGGAGGGGGTCATATGGTTTTTATGTGATAGGAAGGGGGGGGGGGGGGGGTCATATACTTTTCTGAGGTGGTTTGCCTTTGGCTCCCGCCCCCCCCCCCCCCCTCCTCCGGTGGAAATAATGAGCGGTCCCTAAGCCTAGAACAACCGCTCCAATCCGAGAATCAACCCGATAACAGCCCCGTGGAGTCTAAAAGAAGTACACTTGTTCCCCTTTTCTCTAATCTTATATATAATTATGATACATTGCAAAAGATTTTGAGAGTTGTTGCCAAAGTCAAGTGCCTGTAGTATGGGTATTACACCCGAATCTAGACCTAAAATCAGAGTTTCTACATACATAGGCCTACATCAGGTTGTTTGTATTGATATATTTTTAAATAATTTTGGGATGTCATAGTTATAATTCTAAAGTTGAAATTACCGTTCTGTTACTTACTGTTTATCTTTCTGTCACCAGAAAAGCAACCCCTTCTTGCAACCCCAGATCAACCACGGTCATCATACACCATTGAGGAAGACATTCAACCGAACGTCGAATCTGTCCCGGACGTCAAAATTGTCCCGGACCGTCCGGACGACGAAACTGTCCATAACAGTAAGTTCAATTTTAGAATTATTTCTGTGAAATTTTCTTATCATGTTTCCTTGGATTTTCTCAAATAGTTACACCCAAGAACATCAAATTATTGTGCATGTAAAGCTAATTTATTATGCTGATTTCAAATCTTTAAGCGGCAAAAGTATATGAGCCTTAATTCTAAATAAAAAGGGTCTGAAAAGGTACCAAACAGCGTCTTGATCAATATACAATGATGCAATTAACCCACGGCATTTCCCAAAAAATATTCTGCCTCTCCACTTCGCCCCCCCCCCCAAAAAAAAAAATCAATTTAGTTAAAATTAGACAAAATGTGACAATTTTGCGCAAAAAATGCTACAAAATTAGGTTAAATTAGACCAAATTTGACAATTTGACAACAGCTAAATTTTGCGAGCAAGCGCGCATTTTCATACAAAATTAGTTACAATTAGACCAAATTTGACAATTTTAGCATATCTTCTTTTCTTCATGCCCCGTAAAAACATGTTTACCCCCCACTATTTTTCATGATGCTGGTGCCGTCACTAATTAAATGTCGATATTGGAATGTGGAAAGTTCCTGTTCATATAGCCAGGGGCAGTTTTCTTGGGCAGATCAACGTTTTAAGAAATTGGAGCTCAATGAAAAAAAACCCAATAGGTGTATTAATTGTCAGTGTAGGTCTCATTAATCAAGGTCAATCACTGTATGATACTTTGTAGTCCTCTCCAACAATTCAAGATCAGCTCAAGTGAAAAATGTATACACCAGAACAGAGATACTCTGGTAACAGCCAAATGGTCTGTGCAATCTTATCAAATGCTATATAATTAAGATAGCAACACTGAGCTGCATATCAATAATCAATCTAGTCATAAGAATTCAGCTGAAAAGATTCGTTGTAAAAATGATTCTAATACAAGTTGAGATGCTTTTTCGACCTTAACTTGCAGCTACTTGTGTGGATACAAATAATGGCTAAATAAAACACACTCATCCACGCAGATTTTGTGGCCTACACATATTAACACAAACAGTTCCTGACCCAAGTGCTTTTATTTTAGTTAATTCAATGTTAATAATCTGTACCAAAATCTTTGAGATGCATGTACATTAAAAGGGCACTAAGAGATGTGTTGTAGGCTGCGCCCTCAATTATGATAAAAACTGGGATTGGTATATTTTTACAATTATTATATTACATGAATGAACTTAAAGTGACATTAAGTGGTGTTGAAAATGTTAAATGTTTAAAAATTTACTTCAGAATTCAAGATGAACATTAAAAATTGCCATTATTGTTGTTTCTACCAACAAATACACAGCAAAACTTGATTAAAACAATATCATCGCTATTTATTGAAAAAACGCCCTCTATGCAAATATGTTTCACGTTATGTATCACGCGTACTGCAGGGGGATACTGTCGGACGTAAAATGCTCGTCGCGGTGTGTGTCGCGGCTGTACGAGCATTTTTGAATCAACGTTTTCTTGTACAGGGCTGATTTTTCTTAATCCTTATAGGTGTAAGTTCATACATGTAATACAATTATAAAAATATACTAATCCCAGTTTTTATCATAATTGAGGGCGCAGTCTTCAACACATCTCTTAGTGTCCCTTTAACACCTAAGAAAAATCAGCCCTCTTTGTAAAACAAAACGTCGATTCACAAGATTAGTATTTAATAATAAGTAACGCGAACCATTTACATAGAGGTCGTTTTTAAGAAAAGGTTCAATAAATAGCGATGGTATTGTTTAATCAAGTTTTGCTGTGTTTTTGTAAACAGAAACCACAATAATGGCAATTTTTAATGTTCATCTTGAATTCTGAAGTAAATTGATTTTAAAAAAAAGTCAACACCACTTTGTGTTCCTCTAAGTGAGCCTATGTCTTCCTCGTATGACTTGACATCTCAGTCATACAAATTGAGTGCATACTTTTAAAATGATGATGTGTTTAAGTCACCACGCCTACCTGATAAAACCCCCGTTGTATCAACGTCAGTTTCGTAGGTACATTATATACACCTAGCACATAAAGTCCCTGACCAGGTGATTTGAGTTTGGCTAATTCAAAATATATAATCGGTACCAACAATCTGAGATAAAAATCAATGAGCAAATTTCTCCTCCGCAGTTTGATACCTCATTCAACAAAATCGAATGGATACTTTTAAAGTTATGGCGATTTTAATGACCGCGCATAGCAACAGAAAAGTTGCACTAGGTATAGGAATCATTGATTTGTGTGTGATTACTGTCATAACTGTGTGCTATCTGAACGAGACAGATGAATGGGTCTGGAGTGATAACCGCAATTTGCGAAGACAAAGGGTGTGACTGGCTGTGAAGAATACAAGTCTTAGCTGATTAGCTGTGAGTTTGTTCAGTGCGTAATCACACACAAATCAATGATTTCCTATACCTAGTGCAACTTTGCTGTTGTTTTGCGCGGTCATTGAAATCGCCATAACTTTAAAAGTATCCATTCGATTTTGTTGAATGAGGTATCAAACTGCGGAGGAGAAATTTGCTCATTCAATGTATATCTCAGATTTTTGGTATCGATTATATATTTTGATTTAGCTAACCTCAAAGCACCTAGTCAGGGACTTTATGTGCTAGGTGTATATAAATATCATTGCTTACCTGATCTGATGCACCATGCATGACTGTCTGATTTCGATAGCGCAATGTGTACAAATTAATCAATGATATCCCTTAAAAAATGACCCAGACTTGTTTCATTATTGGTTACCTTAACATCGTCATATTTCTTAAAGGAAATCCGTGCCATGGAGCTTTAGCGCTCAGATATGTAGCACTATTTTTATACAGACCACTTCTGTATAGGTCAAAGTTTTTAAAAGTACCACGTAAAGACAAAATCGGGTTTAGAAAAAAAAACCCAATCAAATGTATACACCTAGCACATAAAGTCCCTGACCAGGTGCTTTGAGGTTGACTAATTCAAAATATATTATCGGTACCAAAAATCTGAGATATACATAAATTAGCAATTTTCTTCTCCGCAGTTTGATACCTCATTTAACAAAATCGAATGGATACTTTTAAAGTTATGGCGATTTCAATGACCGCGCATGCAACAGAAAAGTTGCACTAGGTATAGGAATCATTGAAAGTGGAAAGTGTTAAGGGTATCAACTCAATTTTTATAAATGAGGTGTCAAATTACTAAACAGACATTCCCTCGATGAATGTGTCTTTATACACTTTTGGTACTGATTATTAATTTTGAATTAGCTAAACATAAAAGCACATGGTCAGTAACTGTTTGTGTTATAGATGTGTGGGTATTGACGTCATATTGGCCTACATTAATTAGTGCAGTGCACACCAACCAATCCCTGAGGAGACCTACAGGCTGTTAGTGTAATATTCGTACTTTTTGTGTTAATTTCTATTTATAGTTGGGCTGAAGACTGAATGGCAATATGATAATGATCTGCATCCTCTTCCCGGCGACATAATATACTTTCAAAGAACTCGACTACCATACAATCATGTCGGTATTGCCGATGGAAAAGGTGGTGTGTATCACCTTAGCGCCGACCCAGGAATGGGTTCCGAATTCGGGTCGAAATCAAAAGCTGGGTTCCGACATGACAACTTATCACAAGCTGCAAACGGATGTAAGGTGCGAATCGACAATTCCAGCGATGAAACAATGATACCACTTGATAGTAACGAAATTATACGAAATTGCGAGCAAGAACTCGGAAAAGGTTATGGTACATACAACCTCGCTATGAACAATTGCGAACATAAGGCACATGAGATGAGATATGGAGAGGCGTCTAGTCCCAATCTGGAAAATGTAGTGAAAAAAACCGGCCTATTCTGCGGTCTCTGTGCGGCTTGTGAGGCAATGGTCGCGTCTATTGTGAAATATTGTAAAGACCGTCCACAGCCCTCTCAGTCATAAAAAATGAGTGCATACTTTTAAAATTATGATGTCTTCATAAAATGACCACACCCATGGTTGTTGGATAGTCGGCCGGCCGCATTGTTGAATCAATACAGTACACACGCTTTAATATCTGTCATACTTTCCCCGTGTTGAAAATGAAAATCAGACTTGACCTTACGTTTGGGATTGTAACCTCCTCATTAATCAACCATTCTTAGCGTTTTTAAATATATCAAATTGTAAAATTGTTGAGAAATATCTCATCTTCAATTTGAGATATTAAACTTTCTCAAATTCAATTTAATATGTTCATGTAGGAGTTATACTTTTAGAGTTGTCAGCACATATAATATTACCTGGTCAGTTACTATTGTGTTGGCTGTACATATATTATACAAATATGGACTGTTCATGAGGGAAATGGGGTGAACTATTGCCCCAAGGTGCTCTGGAGACCGCAAGCCTACTATTTTATAGTAAGCCTAAAGTACTATTTTATAGGAAAAATAGTAGGTTAGGTCTCCTGATCACCGAGGGACAAATTATAGTTCACCCATTTCACGATTAAAGAGCAGTCCATATTTGTTTTATATTATACAAATATTTTCTGCTCTTTATTCGGGATCTGGTGGAATCTATTGGGCCCCGAGGTGAACTGGAGACCGTGGGGTACTATTTTCCCGAGACCGAAAATAGTACCCCACGGTCTCCAGTTCACCGAGGGGCCCATTAGATTCCACCAGATCCCGAATAAAGAGCAGAAAATATTTGTTTTATATCCTTCATCAATATATTTCTTGTTCATTAATTTGTTAAAAGTAGACTCTCAAGACTGAGCTAAGCCTTACTAGGCTAAGACTAAGCTTTGTAAATGTTAGCCTAGGCATAGGGCGTAGGCAACGAGAAATATAAAAAAGAATTTTACTCACCACCTGGCACTAACAGAGTAGCTGCAATATGTTTCAAAGTCAAAAGCTAACTGTTCAAAAGTTTCAAAAGGTTCCAACTCACGAACTGTTCAATTCAAATTTCATTCGGTTACGGGCACCGGCATAAAACTTAGAAAGCAATATGTCGAGTACGGCGTTTACCAATAAAGTGTATAATCGGCGTTGGTTTCCTTGCAAAATTTGCGAAAAACTGACACCCCACACTTTATTTGTTTTTAGCGGTCTCGCTGTCTGCGCTGTCAATAAATTGAGTCAATTGATCCTCATTTACACGCCGAAACCGTGGAGTTTCACCAGCAGCCTCCATTGTTGAAACTGTTGACGTCTGTTTACGTTTTAAGGCTTGTTAATCCTAAAGTCAACTGTCATAATATTAACATAAAGAGAACTTTGACACGTAAATCGAGGTCATAGGGTAATAGTAGACGTATTTCATTCTCCAAATAGTGCCTCTCTCCCTCGTCAATAGCATTTTTGGTCTTCTTGCCTAATGGTGAGACTATTTTTGATCATGTGACACACTTTTAACCAATTAATGAACAGGAATATATTGATGAAGGATATAAAACCGTATAACGCATGAAAATATTTTTGTGTGCGATTTTGATCAAATTAAACATGAAAAAGATCTTACAGGCGAGTCGATCCTCCAGCCATTATAAGAAAATCGTACGAGGCAGGGCATTTATTCTTTCAAAAAGTACTATGAGTATTGACCGCCCGGTCAATAGTACTTTTTGAAAGACAAAAAAAGACCGGGAAGTGACGTCAAGCAGGAAATGGACCAAACTATTTTGTGTTATCTGATGTAGTATCCACCAATCAGAAGGCTAGAATATTTTCATGCGTTATATATAAAGTCGAATATCGAATCTTATGTTTTTGTCTAGTACATAAGGCCTATCATAACTATCACATTCACCTGAGGATCGCCATCGCCACGGCGGGAAACCCACGGTAATGAAACGGAACTTGTGTTAAATATTTTAATATCATAATTATGTATAGACAGTAGATATACATGTCGGTCTATATAAGTAAATAGATAACGTGTAGCTGTAAGGTCTATTTTAAAATGCTGGTTTGGCTTATTGGTACTTATCATACACATATCTCATTAAATTACAAACGTAGTTTACCAATTCTACATGTGTATAATGTGTAACTATTAACTCAAATATTCAAAACGTAATGGACAAATTAGGCGATAAATGCGGAACAACGCTGAAATTTGAATTTGAATGATGCGCGGCGTTACCGCCGAAAACACCGGTTGTCGAACAAAGGACAAACAAATAAATAAAACCGTTGGATCTGATTAGTTAGCTTTATCTTCCAAACGTTTCTCATTATTTGGTTTGCGAGTTTCCATAAACAACTGTCATTCCCGGTTTTGACGGCAAACGATGGCTCTGGACGCTGGGAACAACTCCCCGGCACCCGTCGCCTTGGTGTTCGCTCACTGTTCCGTTAACACCCCTTGTCACGGGTTAGAATCGCGGCGTACGGCCACAGCGTCGTCATTTCAATAATAACAACCAAATTTAACGATTTTTTAGGGGAAACCACGTGCGCGAACGCGCTCGTACTCTTGATTTCTAAGGTGACTGGGGACGACTTCTTCGTTGGCAATCAGTAAACCATGATGGCGAGAACAAAGAGTGGGACATTTTATTAAAGGTAGATGTTCCGATTTTCAACTTGAAGTTTTCTATTCTACATGAAAGGTCATCCTTAAAAAAGTCGTGTTCCAAAGTTTAAGTTGCATAGCTCTAATGGTTCTTATTTTAGACGCACAAGATGCTGTGAACGGTACCCATTGAGTAGTATACAAACTATATCGGTGGTTACCACCATTCGCGGTTATTCGACGTTATTTCATCGATTTCTCCGTAATTATACCGATTTAGGCCGTCAAATTTCAGTATGATGATGAGAAAAATACGAGCTTTCATATGATATGAAAATCTCCGTATGTTTGAAATAATTCTGTGTTACGAAAATGTGATCGGGTCATCTACCTTTAAATTCACATTAAAAACTCGCCGTGATGACATAGAACGAATTGAAATGAATGTGGCTTTGATTGCTTTAGCGCCCCGAGGTCTTGTAAACCAATACGGACGGCACCTGTGGATTGGGGCCAGGTAGCGACGAAGTATTTTTCTGCGTATTGAACGTACAAAACTGGACGCGTCCAATTGTGTATTAGTAGTGAATTGAACGTGTGACATGACCTCTTCAGTACGGGAAGTCGTGGGGATATCTGGGAAGTTCTGTGTGGTAGTCTATGGTACATGGTAGTCACGCTATATAATTATGAGTAAACACTCAGATCGTAAAGGATATGAGGCGGCCCAGCAGATTTGCGAGGTGGCAGGATTGGCTATTTGAAAATAATTAATTTCGGGTCATATTTCGTATCGTAGAATGAAATTAAATTTAAAGTTCAAACAGTTTAAGTATCAGGAGCTGAATTCAAAAGTCGGACAGTGTTCTTGTCAGGTGTTCTTGTTTGACGAAGAACAAAATAAAATAGGGAATAACATAATAATTAATAGCAGGAATAGTGTTTGTCTTTGTTTAGATTTAAACTTTATTTTATAGATCTTCCCTGAATAATGCGATATATATACAATATGTATAGACGAATTTGATCTTGTTAGTGCTTGTGATAGTTGTTTATTTTCATTTTTTGTTTCACTTTTTTAATTTACGTGTTCATCAATATTTAATGTGTTCAAGTTTAATATTTAGTTATATATTTATTATTAAAAACCTGCACAGCAATGAGCTTGTATTTATTTGATTTATTTATTTATTAACTATTTATTTATTTATTATCTGTAGCCTATATGTATTTAATTAAGTTATTTTAAATTTCATGTTGTTTTATTTTCATGTAGCCTATTGCATTTATTGTTTGCACTTTTTACAATAAATCATATCGTCTGATAGCCTAAACTATATAGCATCATCGACTTAGGAAATCCATGTATTGGTCATTTTCAGCATTATGCATTAAAGCTAGTGTTGAACTTTGACTTGTGAATCGTGAGGGGTTTACCCCCCAACCCCCCCTCGCGCATTTTGGATGTCGAGACAACCCTACCCCCCCCCCCCCCGGTGTTTAAGTTTAGAATTTTAAACTTAACATAGGCCTACCCTCAATCAATGTTTATAACCCAACACATCCTCTATATGACTATGAGAATATATCATGCTGGCCCCATCCTGATAGGAAAAATCTCGGAAACCCTTCAATAACTAGTTTGTCCCAGTTATAATCAGACCATGTTTTTTTACCCATATTTATAACCGATAGGACGGATGGACCCGATAGGGCAGATCATGGACCTGATTCGACGGATGGACACGATAGGACGGACGGATCCAATTGGACCTGATCGGACTGATTGGATTGGACGATTGGACCCGACAAGAAGGATGGACCCGACAGGACGGTCCGGACCTGAACCGTTTCGACGGATCGACCCGATAGAATGGACGGATCTGATTGAACCTGATAAGATCTGATTGGACCTGATAAGATCTGATTGGACTTGATAAGATCTGATTGGACCTGATAAGATCTGATTGGACCTGATAAGATCTGATTGGACGGATGGACCTGACAAGACAGATGGACGCGACAGGACGGATGGACCTGACAAGACAGATGGACCCGACAGGAGGATGGATCTGATTGGACGGATGGACACGACAGGACGGATGAACCCAACATGACGGATGGACCAGACAGGACGGATGGATGGACCTGACAAGACGGATGGACAGGACAGAACAGATGGACCCGATAGGATGGATGGACAGATGGATCTGATTGGACGGATGGATCTGATAGGATGGAGTGGATGGATCCTATAGGACGGATGGACCTGATTGGCAGATGGATCCGACATGACGGATGGACATGACAGGACGGAAGAACCCGCCCATGACGAATGGACCTGACAGGACGGGACGGATAGACCTGGTACGACGGATAGACCCGGTAGGACGGATAGAACCAACATGGACCAGACATGGACGGATAGAGGATGTGTCGGGTTATGACGGATAGACCCGGTAGCAGTGGCGTACCCAAGGTGTGGTCCAGGGGGCCGGTGCCCCACCCCCTGAAATAACCCTGTCGGTAAAAACGACCCTCCGTCGGTAGATTTGCGATTTGATTTTACCATGCGATTTTCTTTCGGGATATAGTCCCGACGGGAAAGTCAGGACGGGTAGACTGGAAGTTGACACCTCCCTGTTTAAGTTAATCACCAAGTCAAAATGAGTCAATTAAATCCATTTTCTAGTTGAAAGTTTATAATTCTTATAATCTCATTTCAGATCGACATAGCCCAAAAAATGCATTTTGGGGAGTTAAAATTATCAAAATATTACTATTATTGTCTCAAAAGTTCATACTGAAATTGTTTTTTAGTAATCGGACAACAGTAACAAAAACTCAATAACAATAAATCTCACAAGAACAATTACATCACCATTAGCACTTACCTACCTAATTATATAGTTATTGTCATCATAATATTCAACATGGGGTAGTACCGTATAGCAAAACACTTAACATTTTCTCTAAATTTGTTATTCGCGGCCCATACGGAAAAAAGGTGCAATATGAAAAAAATTGACATTTAATGATGATCATTTTTACAGGGTAGTTTGTTTAAGTAATAAGAAAAGTAAATATGTTTTAAAAAAATGCATAATTTACCCTCTAATAAATAAAAAGATCAAATTCTGGGGAACAATATTTCAAATGTCATATAAATATTCAACACCGTAGCAAAACACTTAACATTTTCTCTAAATTTGTTATTCGCGGCCCATACGGAAAAAAGGTGCAATATGAAAAAAATTGACATTTAATGATGATCATTTATTCAGGGTAGTTTGGTCAAGTAATAAGAAAAGTAAATATGTTTAAAGAAATGCATAAATTACGCATCTAATAAATAAAAAGATCAAATTCTGGGGAACAATATTTCAAAGTGTCATAATATTCAACATGGGGTAGTACCGTACGCGTAACAAAAACTTACCATTTTCTCTAAATTTGTTATTCGCGGCCCATACGGAAAAAATGATGAAATATGAACAAATTGACGTTTAATGATGATCTTTTTTACAGGGTAGTTTGTTCAAGTAATAAGAAAAGTAAATATGTTTAAAAAAATGCATAATTTACCATCTAATAAATAAAAAGATCAAATTCTGGGGAACAATATTCATGAAAATGTCGCATTTTTTTACCATAAATTCGAAAAATATCTCCATTTAAATCACAAATTCTGGTATTTTAATACTGTCTTTATGTATATAAAATGCTGCAGTATTTGGATTCCTGAGTGATCCCCGCGAGCGATAAGTATAAAACAATAAAATATATTTCAAATCGACATAGCCCAAAAATGCATTTTGGGGAGTTAAAATTATCAAAATATTACTATTATTGTCTCAAAAGTTCATA
>CM069443.1:74533210-74660246 GCA_035610835.1 Ophiura sarsii | reverse complement strand
TAATATGATGTATTTAGTATATATTTTTGGAAAGAAAATAAGTCGGATAATCCAGTTTTTTGTATCAATGTATTTTGTATTTGTATTTTTTTTCAATTTTTGACCAAAGAAAAATAAATAAATTGGGGGGCACAAAATTTCAAGACGTCGGATTTGGGGAATCGAAAAGCAACTACACAGAAAGAAAAAAGTGAGTCATCATCGTAAATGAGTCACTACACGGACAAAATGACTCATTTTGAGCCATAGTGTGTCACTACATGGACAAAATGACTCATTTTTCGATGATGACTCACTTTTTTTCTTTCTCTGTGTAGTATAAAAAAGAGGTGGTGCTCGCATCAGAACAATTATTTTATTTTTTTCGGGGGGGGGGGGGGGTAAGAGAACATTTGTTGGTTCGCGCACAAAATGCAAAAAGTCTGAAAATGTAAGTTAAATGTATGTAAATTAGTTCAAATGGTCGATGATTTGGGGTTGAAAAGGGGGTACAGGGCATGAGCTGACTGCGTCGGGGAGGGAGGCAAGTGTGTGGGGGTGTGTGGAAGTGGGAAAGGGCGTGACTGTTGGCATTTTCTTTTTCGTGTTAATCTATACGCAGCTTCTGAAATTATTCGCATTGAAATTTGATATAGAGGGCCTTACAAATCATCATGTATTATCTGCCATGGTATAACATAATAATGTAATAGTATGATACAAAATCATAGATCAACTCACGTTCTGTAGTTTCTTGTCAACAATCGCATGTAGGTCTATATAAAGGCATTTTCCAAGTATATCCAAACATACAACGTGCGTATAATTCCTTGTTATCGGTGATGTTTTTTTACACAAATCTTACAGTATTTAAAACTGTCATTGACATGCAATAGGCTTCTTGACTTGAGCAGCATGAGCATTGCTTTGGTAATCGAGATTGTAAATAGAGCTCAAAATTGATACCACCTGTTACATCTAACTGACTCCAAAATACAATGGTCGGATCAATACGACTAAAGATTATGCTAAATTCGGTTATATCAATTTTTAAATCAGTTAAATCCATGTGTGTACCACCTATAGTATTTCATGGTTTGCTAACTTCAAGGAGGTTGTATATTACGTCATGGGTACTAATCACCGACCAACATTATATATAGTCTCTTGCAAAGTTTAGCGATGTCAAAATTAGTATAACAGACACCTTCATGTTATTACTAGATCAATGTACAATTTTGATTATATAACTTACAAATTATCATCTTTATTTATTTGTACCGTTACCATGGTTACGGTGTATCAACATGTATGAAAGATAAAACACTCATAGTAGACCATCAGCAATAATAATGGGCGCCGGCGCGCCACTTTTGCAGGCTCGGGCCTGCGGCCTCGCCTGCAAAAGAGGCTTGCCGGGCGCCCATTATTATTGCTGATGGTCTACTACTCGTCCTTTATCTAATACATACATGTCTAACCACCTTTCCTTTCATTATTATCTATTGTCTTTCTATTGTTGCATCAGCCCTTTATTTTGTAGGAAGAGGTCGCCATTCTGGTCACGGCGTATGAACAGCCCGTTATCTAGCCAAGAGACCATTATTAGACAAAGGTTTTTGATAATGTCCTCTAGCTCACATAACGTCGTCTGTCCTATAGTAACCTCTTCCAAAAATATTGAGCAGATGAACAACAAAAAGACAATAGAAACAATGAAAAGAAAAGTGGATTACTACGAAAGTAGCATCACCTATCGGATTAACACTTCCGAGTAAACATCACATTAACCGATTTAAGTAGGCCTAGCAAAAGTAACACGATCAATAGTTTTTCAATTGTGGATGAATTCCTGATCGTGATGTAGGCTTAATCTTCAATGATAGTGTTATAATGCACACCTGAAGGCACAATCAAATATTAGTATTTTAATACTGAAAGGATAGTGTTAACCCTTTTAATATGAAATTTATCAAGCGCTGTAATGTGATATTTAATAAATGAAAATACATTTTTGGAAATGAAATGAGTCAGATAATCCATTTTGGTACTAAAATGCTGATTTTTACATTTTTAAATCATTTCAAAACTAAACATTTGCATGTAAAAATAAACCAGGAGAGAAGTGTCTTAGGGACGCACCATTCGATACTCAGGGGGGGGGGGGGGGGGGGGGGGGGGGGGCATGGAAGTTTAAAAAAAGAACTTTGCCCACTATCCAGGAGAAAAAACAACTTTGCCCACCAACCAGGAAAAAAAGAAAGATGACCCACTGCTGATTTTTTATAAAAAAGATGACTCGCCCAACTCAATGATAAGAAAAACAATAAAACCTAAAAAAAAAAAAAAATTGCAGCCTTTGCCCTCAAAAATGCCAAATTGTGATTTTTTTTTAAACCTCCAAAATCACATTTCTTGGGTCAAAAGTTTTTTAAAAAAAACACTTTTAATGTAACAACTAAAAAATGTTCAGAGAACATGTCTTTCAGCATATGTGATGCGATCTGTGAAAACCCGCCCATGGTGGCATTTTTCATATTGGAGATATTTATATCATAAGAAAGCTAGAACTGTGCTGATTACAGAACTGTTTCGATCATTTTTCTACGATCACTACAAAGAAGTTATGAGTGAATGATGATTGTGATGTCACCAAAAGCTACAAAACAAGAAATCATGAAAACAGGCCAAAAAAGATACATAATTCAATATAATAACATTATAAGGTTAATAATAAAAGTGACTTAAGTAAGTTTGTCAAGGTGAAATTTCATGAAAGATGATGACACAAGTACTGGAAACTAATTTTCTTTAAAAAAATCTAAAAAAGAAAAAAAGTTTTTTTATTTTTTTATTTTTTATTTTTTTTATTTTACCCATAATCCCTAGTTCACATTTTGCGACATCCGACGGGTTTTCTCAGATCGCATCACATATTTTGTTTGACCCAAAATGTAATTTTGGAGGTTAAAAAAAAATCACATTTTAGTGTCTCAATAGTATGATCAAGCAATTTTGGGCATTTTTTATTCAAAATAATTTTGTTAGCTTGCCCCAAATGAATTTGGTCAAAACAAATATTGTTGGTGATTTCCTCAACAAAAGCAACATTTTTGGTCAAAATTGATGCCAAAAATTGATTCTCTGACCCAAATTCTTTCCAAAAATGTATACTTTTATATGCATTTGATTAATAGTTCAAAAATTACAGCACTCGATAAATTCACCAAATCCCATTAAAAAGTCCTTGAGCAGATGATAAAAAAGGCAAAAAGGTGAGAAAAAAGGGGGAAAAAATCACATGTTGGCAATTTTTGGTCAAATTGGCACTATATTAGTGTCTTAATAGTATAATCAAGCAATTTTGGGCATTACTCAAAAATAATGTTGTTAGTGACGGTTAGCTTGTCCCATATAAATTTGGTCACAAAAGTGTATTTTTGTGAATTTCTCAACCCAAAAAAACAATTTTGGTCAAAATTGACGCCAAAAATGGATTCTCTGACCCAAATCCCTTCCAAAAATATATACTTTTATATGCATTTGATTAATTTGATTAATAGTATAATAATTACAGCGTTCACAAAATTCAAAAAAATAATTCTTGTCAACCCTCACAACAAGACATTTATCAAGCACTGTAACTTTTTAACTAGTAATATGATGTATTTAGTATATATTTTTGGAAAGAAAATAAGTCGGATAATCCAGTTTTTTGTATCAATGTATTTTGTATTTTGTATTTTTTTTCAATTTTTGACCAAAGAAAAATAAATAAATTGGGGGGCACAAAATTTCAAGACGTCGGATTTGGGGAATCGAAAAGCAACTACACAGAAAGAAAAAAGTGAGTCATCATCGTAAAATGAGTCACTACACGGACAAAATGACTCATTTTGAGCCATAGTGTGTCACTACATGGACAAAATGACTCATTTTTCGATGATGACTCACTTTTTTTCTTTCTCTGTGTAGTATAAAAAAGAGGTGGTGCTCGCATCAGAACAATTATTTTATTTTTTTCGGGGGGGGGGGGGGGGTAAGAGAACATTTGTTGGTTCGCGCACAAAATGCAAAAAGTCTGAAAATGTAAGTTAAATGTATGTAAATTAGTTCAAATGGTCGATGATTTGGGGTTGAAAAGGGGGTACAGGGCATGAGCTGACTGCGTCGGGGAGGGAGGCAAGTGTGTGGGGGTGTGTGGAAGTGGGAAAGGGCGTGACTGTTGGCATTTTCTTTTTCGTGTTAATCTATACGCAGCTTCTGAAATTATTCGCATTGAAATTTGATATAGAGGGCCTTACAAATCATCATGTATTATCTGCCATGGTATAACATAATAATGTAATAGTATGATACAAAATCATAGATCAACTCACGTTCTGTAGTTTCTTGTCAACAATCGCATGTAGGTCTATATAAAGGCATTTTCCAAGTATATCCAAACATACAACGTGCGTATAATTCCTTGTTATCGGTGATGTTTTTTACACAAATCTTACAGTATTTAAAACTGTCATTGACATGCAATAGGCTTCTTGACTTGAGCAGCATGAGCATTGCTTTGGTAATCGAGATTGTAAATAGAGCTCAAAATTGATACCACCTGTTACATCTAACTGACTCCAAAATACAATGGTCGGATCAATACGACTAAAGATTATGCTAAATTCGTTTATATCAATTTTTAAATCAGTTAAATCCATGTGTGTACCACCTATAGTATTTCATGGTTTGCTAACTTCAAGGAGGTTGTATATTACGTCATGGGTACTAATCACCGACCAACATTATATATAGTCTCTTGCAAAGTTTAGCGATGTCAAAATTAGTATAACAGACACCTTCATGTTATTACTAGATCAATTGTACAATTTTGATTATATAACTTACAAATTATCATCTTTATTTATTTGTACCGTTACCATGGTTACGGTGTATCAACATGTATGAAAGATAAAACACTCATAGTAGACCATCAGCAATAATAATGGGCGCCGGCGCGCCACTTTTGCAGGCTCGGGCCTGCGGCCTCGCCTGCAAAAGAGGCTTGCCGGGCGCCCATTATTATTGCTGATGGTCTACTACTCGTCCTTTATCTAATACAGCGAGTCAATACACAAGGTAATTGACCTTTGTCAAGGATGAACGCGCCCAACCTACACACAGTACACACACCCCGGCCTATGTAACACCTATCTGCCCATTGTTGAGATTTGGTTCACAGTATAGCGCACTTTATAAGTTCGTCCCCCGGAAATTAAGCGTAAACTGTCAATCATTCGTTGTGAATGAATATTCATCCATGACTATTCATGACTCACTCGATGTGATCGTCGCGATCCAGCGTCCTTCCCAATTGATCTGATTACAATATTCATAAAATGCAAATAACGCCACGCCCTCTGTCACTGTCAGACGAAGCCATCCACAATTTAAAATTCGTATTTTGTTCTACGTAAATTAATTTCAAATAACCAATTCTGAATGTTTCGTGTCATATAAGAACTCAATTCTGCCATGTACTATTTTTGTGCCACAAATAATGTTTTGAGCCGATAAAATCAATAACGTCTTAGGTCGTCTGGTTTGCTACGACCATGATAGTGCGCCCCCTGCAAAACCTTCACCCGTGAATTTGGTTTTAGTAGGCGAAATTTTGTCTGAGGAGTGACCTCTCCCATAATTATAGACTCCCTGGACAGTATAGCATTAAGAAGTTGGTCGTATAGGGTCACGCGTTATGAACTCGCCTCCCAATAGGGTGGTGCCGTTACATTTTTTAGTTTCATGCTGTCATTTTCCTCAAATATTTTTAAAACCACATAAGCTATCTCAACAAATTTGGTATTTTTTAAAGCCATAATAACAAGCTATCTGCCTGCAAAATTGCATTGGTATAGCTAATACAGAAAGGGAGATACAGCTGTTTGATGTTTGGGGACCAGGGTGGTGCTGGAAGGGGTGCTGCCTGTACAAACTCAATGGGGATAATCCCATGCGTTGTTCTTTTTACAATAACTAGTCATCTCCTAATGTTACAAACACCATTTTGGTCCCATTTTAAAGGATATTTAGTAGTCTTTAAGTATGTGGTTCAACAGACTTGTCAACTATTTGTAACAACTAATTAATTGGATAAGACCATGATCATCAGCTTTCTTCCTTTTCGCTACACAGTTAACATGAATAATCAGCCTCAATTTACCGGATTTATAAAAATGACTATAACAGAAAAAGTTTTCAACCTATGATAGCAACAGTATACATTTTTGGAAAGCTTGTAACTAGAGGAATTCAGAAATGCAGTTTATATCAGGGAAGGGTTCATCCTTAAACAAATATTTCTGAAAATTCTAAAAATATATAAAATAAAAATTGGAGATATTCACTAGCCTGTATAGCTTAATTACCATACCGACGTAGTAACTTAGACAATTATATATAATCTAATAGGTAATTTCAAGAGGAATTCAAATATGTAAAGTAAATAATGATAGGGGTAGGTATAAAAAATATATGGATCTCAAATTAAAAATTGAAAAACTCTGATATTTTCCCGAACATTTCCGATCATACCATTTTAGTTCTTGGTTGTACTATAATTTTAATGGCATATTTGGTTCCCTCATGCAATTTCCCTTCAGAAAATGTATACTTTTACTACCTCAGGGGGGTATACAAGCAAATATAAATGTGTAAAGTTAAAATCATGTCGCAAAAGCCAAAATCCGTGTGTAACGCGAAAGGAGGCGAGCTTAAAACACATGACCATAGAGGTTATCTAATGTATGTAGCCATGCGCAACGGACTACAAAGGGGAATCGCACTCGGTCTCAATGCTACAAACATTCAGTCGAATCGGTGCATGACGTCCCAATTTATTGCATGAACCGTCTTATCAAATTATTGGCCTTCATATCACGAAACAGGTGTCCTCTTTCGGAAAATCTGAAACACATTTTGACACCTTGCACGCGGCAGGCGTCTGCAGACGACATACTAAAAGTTCACAAAATGTTTAAAAAATGGCAAAATTATTGAATTTCATTACCATATTTGGAATCACCATGAGACATGCATTGAAATATGTACAAACTTGCCTAGTATTGGTTCAGTAATCCTTATGAGATAGACTTTGGAAATTAGAAAAGGTTCTGAAAAATATGTTTTGTATAGGATACCGGATTGTAAGTATGATTTGTTGAGATTAATCATGTTAATGCTTTTATTCTATCGTTCACTATAATACTAATATGGATGCCTACCGTCTTTAGCAGTTATGCGAACTATGTATTGACTATTAAAGTAGTAAAGTGCTCAACAAAAGAAAGTCAAACACTTTGTTTATGTCCGATAGAGTGATTTCCAATTATTTCTGATCGAACAGAGTAGATTTAGATCGACTCTTTTAGTCACAATTTAATAACAAATGGGCCACAAAACATCAAGGATAAGTCATGATTAGCTCTATTTAGACAAAATCCGTAACGTTTCCATATTTCCTTTTTTGAGCACTGTAGATTCCATTAAAAACATTCGTAAACATAGCTGCTAAGATTTTGTACATACCAATGATTATAGATATGTTGTAAACTATGTAAGTATTCTTGCTATACTGTATCGTTTTTTTAAATATATTAATGTATTTGAGCACAGATTTGAATAAAATACATAATGGGCAATGATGAAACAAGGTCTTCCAAAAAACTGGCCGCGACGCCAAGGGAACGATTAAGTAATTAGTTTAGGATGCTGTTCACGTTCACATCAAAATTAACTATTCCAAATGTTTTAATTATTTAAAAAATATTTTAGATGGCCCCCTCCTAAATGACTGTGAATTATTTACATGTTGGTAGTTTTCCGGTATACCAACAGTGTTGATGAATAAACAAAGAACATGATATAGGTAAAATGATTAAATGCGCAGTCCCATTCAAGATGGGTTGATAAATTAGGCTGTGACCACTTGTTCCAAAATAAAGACCATGACCGAATTAATTTGTATCTTTCAACACGGAGTGATTGTTCTAATCTCATTGTTTTAAGTCTCGCCCGGGCGTTCCCGATCGACACTCACCAATGAGTTCACTTTACATCATCAGCTGGTAAAAATGACAACAATTACAATATACGTAGGTTTGCACATTTATCTATAGGCATAAAGTCTATCCAGAAGGCTTTCTTTTTTCAAGACATGAAATCGAGCGGCGGGTGGGGATCATTCAGATTCCACATGCATGAGTCTCTTTAAGTAAAACTTGTTTACTATCATTTTCGTACATCGCCACGAGGCCAGGATAATACCAAAGGTGTCCTTGGCACTGTTACCAAGGATACTGGCATCCAATCGCTTGCCGTTTTTACCACGTTAGGAGCTCTTACATACTGAAATAACAATGTTTTCGATTGTCGTTTATCTCAGTCTATTTGTGTATACCGTACATATTCTTTGTATGCGATACAAATTACTTATAATTCTTAACCACTGTTTTCAATAGAACGACGGCAATCTAATACAAATAATATACCATCAGCTCCATGAGGCGCGACTCATAATCTTATATACAATCATTAGCATTGGTTGAACGCTAGAATGAGCTTGGATGCTTATTGACTCGTCCAATTAGAATCGCTTATCTATGAATGTCTTTGAAAAAATTATCCAAACAAATGTTGATACAATCCTTTTCATTAGCCAAAACCGATAAGAGCTTTAATATTTACACTGTTACGTCCAATCTAAAAATTCGACAGTGGTGCTCAGCCAACTGAATACTGAGAAATCTCGTCTCTAATGTGCCGCGACGCTAAGGCGTCACGGCAAAAACAAACCAGTTGTGTTCTATTCTGTTCTTGAGGCTACCACACCGAGCAATTCGTTTAGGGGCGTAACCAGAGGAGGCAGGGGGAATTTCCCCCTCCCCCTTCCATCCTGGAGGCTTTCTCCCTGATGCCCCCACATGAGATGACAAACTCTATGTATATAACCCCCCCCCCCCCCCCCCCCCCCCCCCCCACCCACACACCACCACCCACCCCCGCCGTTTAATAGCTTGCCCCACCCGATTCCCCTATAATTGAAGACCCTAAGTACGTTACTGGTTTCGTGGATTGGAAGTGGAAGCAGTTCAAGTATATTGAATCGGGGAGCGCTCTGAATGAGAGGGGTTCTTATCACTCTCTGTTTATTTTAACGAAAGGCATGGATAAGATGCGGTCTATAACTACACAAAATAAGACAAATTACAGCTGATTGTTCATTTATTTCTTGTTCTTTCAAAGGAAAGTAACGTTTATTGTTGTAACGTTTTACAAAATACACCAAACTACCGTTAATTGCTATATGCTCATATATGTATAAATAATATAAGGTATTGGTGTTATTATGATAGCAATAAATAGATAAATCGTCACTTCAATATGAATTCCACGGCCTATACTTAGTCAATATACTGCACATATACGGTAATGCAGCATATTATGAAGTGCATTATTGCAATACACAATCCTATATCCATTTTGCCACTAAATTTGAAACATGTGCTCTTCCCCGGAGACGTAGGAGACGTATAGTATGGAGCCATGGTCTGTCCTCTGGTCCGTCCTCTACTGTAAAGTATAGGTTGGTTTAGCTAGGGAACTCATCTCTACACGCAACACTAGTTTCACGCTTTATTCCGTATGATGTATACGGAGGCTGAACTATGGCTCCAGGGGGCCCACGGCTCCTTTCACACCGGTTTCAACTTGCATTGATGAAGGTGTATATTATGAAGATCTTTATCACCATATGTAAAATACCTACGGTATTTAGAGCAAAATTTCAAAAAGTTCTTGAAATCACCCAGAAGTGAAGGAGCTATATATATTGATTAAATTTTGTCAGTGTAATCACTGGTCCTTAAAAACATTATGGTGCAAAAATGGTCTCATAAATATGTTTACTTTCTTTACAGGTGGCGCTAGATGCCAAGGCATCTGAAGTTTTGGAATGTCGTCTGCAGACGCCTGCCACGTGGAAAGTGTTATGCTTAATCCAAAACACCCCTCAACGCTTTATCTCGCAAGTGCAGAGTGGCCTTTAAGGGTTACTGACGAATGTAGATGCATCATCAGAAACCTCTGTTTGTATTCAATAACAATGGACTGCCATGTGAGAAATTTCGGGTTCAAATTCGGTATGCCCTTCCTCTTAATAGATATGTTACACAGTTTTCTTGTCCAATGACTAGGAGGGGGGGGGGGGGGGGGGGGGGGGGGGGTACCGCGCCATTTTGTCCCGAAGCAATGGTCATGACGTCATATTTTGGTCGATTTTCTGAACTTTTGTATTGGATTTACGTGCAAAATATATGCCCTTGGCAGCATACCTTCCCGGGTGTGTGGGTGCACTTTAAATTTCAGATGTTCTAAAATGGACGGATATCTAACCAATTTGATAAAAAAACACGATCCACACACCCCAGAATTACAAAAAAAGCATAAAATAAGTCCACTTTTTTGTGCCTTTGAACAGAGTGGCGGCCGGGATTGTAGATTTAACACAGTGCATTAACCCATGACCCATGATATAAATAAATTATTTGCGTTACTTTTTTTCAATTAGCACGGTTAGTGTAGTGGAAAGAAAGTCGCTTGAGGAGCGAGAGGTTGTGGGTTCGAGTCCCATTAGGAGCACTTTTTGTTTTATATGCTGGATTTGCTTAGCATCATCTGTATGCATGCCCACGCGGACACCACACTGCTGGCGTTTACCGTATCAGGGTTACGCCATTTTTTTCTCTCGAAAATGTCAAAAAAAATTACCGTTCTTTTAAAAATAAGAATTATAATCAAATTACAAACACATTTTGTGCGAGAGCAACACACACATTTGGCAAAAATGGCACAATAAAAATCCGTTCGTTATAAATAAATGGACATGGTTAAATAATAAAACTATCACAATTACAGTCGTAAATCTCTGTGGCGTGCGTAGGTTGGCCATGTCGTTGGCAATCGGAAATCACGGGTTCGAATATTCCCATTATTTTTCTATTTTTTAAACTTGATGGTATATTAATGTAACATCATTGTTATGTCAATTTTTATCAATTATAAATGCCGCCCATGCGTTTATAGTTTTCTTTTTATTTATTTATCTATCATAAATGTATCATTGATTTATTTAACTTTGTCTAAACAATTAAAATGCGTAAACAATTATATTATTGCTCGATATAGAGTGATTTAACTTGAGTTCAGTTTGATAATATGATAGCAAAACTTGTTGTAAAACCATTTTACCAGTGTGTCCAACAATTTCACACTTTGGTAATACATTCAGAGATGTCACTTTTAGCTTGTTATAGCTAGGCTCAATATAAGCAAGTTTGCGACCGGGTTTGCGACCTCTATAATTTTAGGCTGGTAACACAATCCCACAGTGCATTTCGTTAAAACAGTGTACATTATTTTTCCACGATACGTATCACGTGATAACCACGATCGATTTCGCAAAATATTGCAAAATGGCGCGGTACCCCAGCCCCCCCCCCCCCTATCCAATGACGATCGAAATGAAGTTGACCATATCTTAGAGCGTTCACATGGAGGCTAACATTGATAGAGGGCGACATATCGCAAATTAAATCAAGCATCCAAGCATCATCAGACGGCTGCGGTCACGGTGTATCAGCAATAAAGTCATTATATGGACGCTTGATTTTACGTGGCACGACCACGTCCGTACAGTATCCATTGGAAAATGAAAAATATAAGTTTTACACTGTTTTCCTCTGAATTTGTATTGAATCTGATTCTATAACTCTTATAATTTTTGAATTAGTGTTAATTGAAAATTCAAGATCGCGTTATGCGACACAAATGTCGACATTTTGTCAAACCGTGACCGTCAATATACTCCCGCTAGTCAGTGATCACCACCCTCTGGCTACGCCACTGTACAAAGGCGAAACGATATTCTCTAAATGAAACCTTGTTAAAGGTAAATAGGGTTGCTAGCTAGCTATAATGTGATGTAGATGCAGCATAACAGGGGTTATTTAACCATTGATCCATTTATTTAAAACGAACTGATTTTGATCGTGAAATTGTTGCCATTTTATACCATTTTGTATGTTACTCTCGCACAAAATATGTTTTTAATGTCATTATGGTCCTTATATTTGAAAGAATGGTAATAAACTTTGAAGTTTTTTAACTCCAAAAATGGCGTCATATTCACAGATTTCATTGCTCTACTGGATGGTGTGACGCGTTGCACTATTCATGTTATTTAAATCAACGTTTGACGTACCGACTGACGACACATTTTTATAATTCTACGGAACACCATTCGTGTCCATATGATTGCTGTTTGATACATGTACACACATTTGACGCATGCGACAATTAATTTGGTAAGGGACGATGCTGATTAATGTGGATATTAACCTCGCTAGTTACTATGCTGGTGTTACTCACCAGTTATGCTCTAAGAATTACATCGTTAGTAATACGCTACATACATACATACAGTTAGAGCATAACTACTAGGGGGTAGCTTACCTCCCTATTAACATGATTAAGTTACGCTAGTTTGGTGCAGTCGTTGGTGTTCCGTACGATTCTCACTATCGACGTCATTTTGTCAAGTAATTGTCAAGTGTAACATTATTTTTCATTATTAATTTTTAATTTTTTATAAAGGTGTTCGTACCATATTTAGTACTAAATCGTCCGTAAGCTACCTCCCTATGTAGTTATGCTCTAACTGTAGCGACTGCGTAACTTACTAACGATTATATGTAATTCTTAGAGCATAACTGGTGAGTAACACCATCATAGTAACTAGAGAGGTAAATATCCACATTAATCGGCATCGTCCTCTTACAAAATTAATTGTCGCATGCGTCAAATGTGTGTACATGTATCAAACAGCAATCATATTGACACGAATGATGTTCCGTAGAATTATAAAAATGTGTCGTCAGTCGCTAATTAACTCGACAACATCTTCTCAGGAGAAACTATTTAATCTCATAAATATTAAAAACAATCTTAGCTTTTGAACTTTTCAAAATTAAAATAGATTCCACTCTGAAAAAGTTTCGAGAAAAAACAACAAAAAAAAAACACTTTACATCTCGGGGAAACTAGTTCCTCTGTCGAACTCTAATTCAGATAACCCTCGGATATTTATTAATCTCAAAGATATATATGGCCAAATCTTAGAATCGCTCTATCCAAAATTAAAACAGATTCCACTTTGGAAGAAAATAAAAATTGGGTAAACCTTCCTTCTCGAGGAAACTAATTGTAAATCCAATTACCCGCAGGTATAGAATGGTTCCACTCTGGAACAATATCAATTTCGCTCGGGAATTACTTAAAGCGTTTCAATTTTTCCTCTCAGGAACTATTCTGATTCCTTTCAGAAACCATCTTATTGGTCAAATATATGAATATGCATAACATACAAGTAATTGTTCGAATCTAAAAACGAGCGCCCAACCTCACAATCAACAGTGCTAATTGTAAATCCAATTACACCCAGGTATATAATGATTCCACTCTGGAACTACGGTATATCAATTCCTTTTAGAAATTATATACATATATGTGACCGTCCACAACAAATCCAGTGCAAAGTCACCATTTTCAAAATGGAAATTTTGATTTAGTTAAAATCTACTTCAAAAAGCTTGAAAATGATATACGGTATGACATGTAGTTATTGTTTCGTAAATGAAAACTTAAATAATCAAAAATCCTCTTGAAAATCCTTTGTTTTTTTATTGAATTTTCTTGAGTTTATTAAGTCATATCTCTGAAAAGGCCCTGGCGACTTTACACTGGGCTGGTGGTGGATGGTCACATATACAAAACTTTCCAACTTTCCTCTCAGGAAAATGAGTTCCTCTCAGAAACTATTCCGATTCCTCTCAGGAACCATCTAATTAAACGAATGCAATTAAGAAGAAGAAAAACCCGAGCGTGCAACCTCACAATCAATAGTTTTAATTGTAAATCCAATTATACTCATGTATAGAATGGTTCCACTCTGGAACTATATCAATTCCTCTCCGGAATTATATAAAACTGTCTAACCTTCCTCTCAGGAAAATTATTTCCTCTCAGGAACTAATCTGATTCCTCTCAGGAACCATCTTGATAGACCGAATTATTGTTGCGGATTTTGCTTAATAAAAGCGTATTTGAGATGGTCCCTTCTTGTTTGTTTTAATGAATTAAGATCGAACAAAAAGTGTCAAACAGAGATTATTGTGTATTCTAACTATGCACCAAGTGTTATCTGTTTCTATGCCTGCATTGCCGAGATACACGCAAATATTTCAATCAACCCATATTTCAACCTATTACATATCCAGCCAAATATCGACCGATTTCAAGCAGTGTCCGAAGTGTACTTACTTTATGCTTCATACTTTCACATCCAAAAGTGTATTGTTTGAGAGACAAAGGTTCACACTATCTCTCAATAGAATCACTCATGCATCACATATCAAGATCACTTTCATTATTTACTGACCGACCCTCGTATAACCATTGAATGCCTCGGACGCACGTGTTGCCGCTAACCATTATTTTGGTTGCCAAAACCAAACAAAGATGTTGCAGTTACCTCCAGATGAGGACGATTCCTGATTAAATCGAGTAAACATGGTATAGTGAGATCAGCCAAGTGTATGATGGTAGCTTATGAATCTTATGGTTGAATAATATCTGACCTGAATGGTTTAAAAACGAAGATTTGTGATTTGGAAGAATTATCAATCTACAATAAGCAGTTCTTAAAGTCTTCTCGAGTAGTTCAGATATAATATGCTCGGTTTTTGTTGTCTTAGAAGGACATCTATTAAAGACACCAGATGTTACACAGGATCCCATGAACCGTCGTAACTATATAAAAAAATAACAATGTCTCAAAAAAACCTAAAATCGTCACATTATAAGGCTACAAAGGTGTTTTTACATCATTACATTTGAAAGCTATAATAATATTCCAAACCTCATAAATATTCAAACCCAGATATGAACAAATTCAAAGCATATGACCACGATAAAACATACATACATTGTATTTGAAAGAAGAACATGGCCACGTTCTTCTTTCAAGTACAATGTATGTATGTATTATTTACAATATGCATTAGAGGGTGCACCTTTACGGGTATACGCGTGCTTTTCAATGCACGAGATAAAGCGATTGACATGATCATGATCATTAGAAATTTAACAGCAAGTCCGTCGGACTTTAATTGTCCAGATCTCTCTGAAACTTATACATTAGCAAATTCATATGAGAAGACGGTGTTTCGAGTGTTGGTCAAAAGTTTGCAACAACAGTGAGGGCGGGCGATATGCTGCTCGTTTTACTGACGATGCCGGACACGGGCTATTTCACGAATTAACGAAGGATAAACAAATGGTTAACGACGAATTGAATTATAAACAAATTATTCGAAAATTGATATTGATCTGGAGGTTTTAGAGAGAAATAATTTAGTGCCAACATTAAAATCCTTTTTTTTTACATTAACACCAACGGAGACTCAACATTTACGGCCATTCGTGTCCCCGTCTGCTGAGGTTATTTTTGGTTACATTAAATTGTTATTGTTTTTTATGTTGGGGGGGGGGGGGGGGGGGTGATCCCTCTGGCTACGCCACCTCTGGCTATGGCGTATCTGGGCTATTTTTCAGGGGGGGGGGGGCAAACGGTATTTTCCCCCGGTGAACACCAGTTCGACCCTGTTGAGTAAACATATGCGCAGCTAGGTTGTTTATTCCAACGAATGACGTTGAATCCTTAAGTTGATGCGCGCGCAGCGTGCGAAATTTTAGTGACATATCTACACGAATTTGGCCATTATTAAGGTAAATTTTCTTTCAAACGGGCTTCAATAATGATATTCCTTGACAAATGCGCGCGGGCAATTAGGGGCAAAGTTTCATCATCATCATCCTTCGGCTGCAGAGCAGGCGAACACAAGTTTCTTCCATGCACGACGGTCTTGAGCAAGAGTGACAATCTGTCGATCTTCAATCATGCCTTCATTGTCCCCTAGTAAGCGTTGTATATATGTCAAATATGTTGTGCAAGGACGACCAGGTCTCCTTCGGCCATGTGTTGGTGCGTAGGTGGCATACTTTTTAGCTGGCTCTTCATCAGGGAGACGGAGTATATGGCCAAGGAATCTCAGCTGGCGGTACTTTACATGGTGGATAAGAGGCTCTGTCTTGGTCATGTCATAAATTGTGGTGTTTGGGACATGATCCATGCGCTTGATGTTTAGCATTATCCTGTAGCAAGAGGTAGCGAAGGCATTTATTTTGCATTCCATATCTTGGGATATCACCCAGGATTCACATCCATACAGTAAGATGGTCACACAGGTGGTATTGAATAATTTCATATTTGTTGTGATACCTATTTGAGGGCTCCTCCAGAGGCGTTCTAACTTCCAAAATGCGCACCATGCTAATGCCTTGCGTCTTTTAAGATCACTTGCACCCGATGCCATCATAGAGCCAAGATACCTGAAATCAGTCACATGGTTAATGGTATCCCCATAGACCTGAAGTGTCGGGTGAGGATTGCAGTTGGCAGTCATGTACTCTGTTTTAGATACGCTAATGTAGAGGCCGAGGTCTTTTGCTGCTGCAGCAGTTTTTGTCAGCCGCGTCTGGGCTCGTGGAATTGTTGTCTCGAGTATGGCAATGTCATCAGCAAAGTCTAAGTCGTTGAGAACAATGGCAGGATGACGCCTCGAACGACGTGGATGTGTCACAACTCCTGAGTCAAGATCAGATGTGGCCTTCGTCAATAGGTAGTCTACCAATATCGCAAATATAAATGGAGCCAGAACGTCACCCTGTAGCACTCCAGTGGAGACAGCGAAAGGATCAGAGATACTGCCATCGACCATCACAGCACTTGTCGAGTTGTTGTACAGTACACCTATAGCGTCGACTAAAGCGTAATGTCGCAGTACTGCAAACATAACTTTCCTGTTTATAGAGTCGAAGGCTTTCTTGAAGTCTATGAATGTGACTGTGAGAGGTACCTGCTGGTCTTAAAACCCTTCCATGATCCTCCTTAGTATGTGGATTTGCTAAACACAGCTTCTGCCAGGGCGAAAGCCAGCCTGGTTATTCCTCAAGATGGGGTCGACATGATCTCTAATTCTGTTGAGCAGGATCTTGTTGTATACTTTAGCTGCAATTGACAGAAGAGATATTCCTCTATAGTTGGTCATAAGAGAGAGGTCCCCCTTTTTAGGTAGAGGCACAATAACACTGGTGGTCCACTGGTTGGGTGGTTTCAGGGTGGTGTAAACTTCCATGCAGAACCCATGGACAATTTGTACCAATACGTCACCGCCATTTTGGAGTGCTTCTGATGTGATTGCACAGTCAAGACCTGCAGCTTTCTTGGGCTTCATTTGATGAATGGCTTCCTGCGTTTCCTCAAGTGTGGGAGGATCAATGTGGATGGGCAAGTCCTGAGCAGCAGGTGATGGTAGATCAGATGGGATTTGACCACTGTCATTGTTTAGCAGTGAGCTGAAATACTTTCTCCATTCTGCAAGCAGGTCTTTGTCATTCTTTGGGGGTGGTACCATCTCTTTTCTTGACCTTGACGCTGGACTTCCTATCTTTCCCAGAGAGATCATGGATGATTTTCCATGTGGTGAATAGTCGCCTTTCTGGTCAGCCTGATGAAGATCTTCCATCTGTTTGTTGAGCATGGACGATTCATCTGCCTTGTAAGACTCATTCAAACAGGTGTTGAGCTTTCGCCATCTGTCTCTGGATTGCCGTGACTTTGAGACAAGGTAACGTCTTTTGGCCGCGTCCCTCTCAGGCTTTAGGTGAATGGTCTTGTCCGTAACCCAGGTTGGCATGCCATGAGGTTTGCGTTTTCCAACAACTTTTTCGGCTGCTTCTGAAACTGCTTCCTCAAACTGTTCGTATCTCTCAGTTATTGGTGTGGATGTGTCGTTACACTTGAGGATTTCGAACCTGTTTGACAGCTCAATCTGGAATAGCTCTTTTGTGTCAGCGTTCTGCAGCTTTTCCCAGTCAAACCTCGGTCTTGTGCAGGGTTTCCCTTTGGTAGATCTTAGGCTACACACGAGCTTGATGCTGACAATCCGGTGGTCTGAGTCTAGCTCAACAGAGTTGTATGCTCTACAGTTCCTTAGGGAATTTGTCCACTTGCTGTTAATTATGATGTGGTCGAGCTGGTATTTAGACCCTGCTGGGTGCATCCATGTCCACAGACGGCGTCTGGGTTGAGGGAATCTTGACTGCGCTGGGTGGAGTTTATATTCTTCGCACATACTCACTAGCCTCTCTCCATTGTTGTTTGTCATGTCATAGAAACAGTTTCGTCCAATAACCTCAGGGTGTAATGAGTGGCTGTCTAATCCAACTCGGGCATTAAAGTCTCCCAAAATCAAGTGGATGTTGTGTGTTTTCACCTGTTCAAGATGGTTCTCCAAGTTGTTGTAGAACTCATTTTTTGTCTTCAGGAGTAGCACTTTCAGTTGGAGCATAAATGGACGTAATGGTGAGTTTGGGATTACCATGGAATGTGGCAGTGATGATTCTGTTGCTGATGGAATTTACACTCTGTAGGCATCTGTGTCTGTATTTTGACACTAAAATACCAACACCTCCCTGACGCTGATTTGTAGCCGAGCTATACATTAGGACCCATTTTCTGTCATCAGACCATGATAGCTCGTCGGTGTTGTTGGAAGTAATCAAGCGATGTTCCTGTATGCCAATGATGTCTATACCTGCATCTGCACAGCCTACAAATAGTTGGTGTACCTTCCCTTGTTGGTATAGGGTACGCACGTTGTATGTATACAACAAGAGGTTTGAAGGCAGATAGACGACGTTTCTCAGGACCAACAGTTCGTGATGTTGTGCCGAGTTCCCGCTGGCCCGTCATAGAGTCATTTAGATGGGAATAAAGTAAATCCCTTAGATTTTCTCTTTCCTTTTCCCTTTTATCTTCCTCTTCTTCCTTTCCGTTCCTTTCCCTTTTCCTTCTCTCTCTTTCTCCCCCTCTCTTTCGGGGGGGGGGGGGGGGCGGGGGGCAGAGAATCTTCAAATGTTATAGGCTCCTCTGTTTTCCTTTCTTTCCTCGTTTCTTTCCTCTTTTATTTCCTCTTTTATTTCTTCTTTTCTTTCTTCTTTTCTTTCCTCTTTTCTTTCCCTTTTTTGCCATCCTTCTTTAGGGGGGGGGGGGGGGGGGCTTTAGCCCCCCCCCTTCCCCCCTGGGCGCCGCCGCTAAGGGTTATCACATTTGGTGGTATGGCTCTGAACAAATTGATCTGTATACTATCGAGGGTCATTCATTAAGTCCTACCTCCTACCTCATAACTTTGCTATTATATAAGCCAGTCTTATGAAATATTACACAATTGTAGCTCGGGATCTCAGTTACAAATCCATAGTAAATTGGTCTGAGTAGTGGTTGTACTTTTCTAGAGAGGCAGTGAAAAACCAAACGTCCATTTAGTGCGACGGAAACGGCAAAAAGACAGCCAAATGTCTTCCAAGTACTATTCATTTGACCAATTCTAATAGACAAAACGTCCCAATCGGTTAACTAAAACCGTTCTTAATTACAAATATCTCTTAAACAGACTATAAACAATAACAATGACTGATTTCTTGGGAAAAATGGCCTCTAATTAGCCAGAACCAGACCAGGACAGCCATTGATTTTAACCATACCCTACACTCTCAGAACAAAGGTTAAAATCTTTAACCATGTTGGTTAAAATTTTAACCAACGGGAGGTTACCAGGTGAACCACACAATTGGTTGGTTAAAACTGTAACCAACAGCTGTTGGTTAAACTTTAACCTGTGGTTGGTTACAAATTTTAATCATTTTTTGGTTAATATGTTTTAACCAACAGTGGTTGGTTAAACTTTAACCTGTGGTTGGTTACAATTTTTAATCATTTGTTGGTTAATATGTTTTAACCGACAGTAGTTGGTTAAAAAATGTTGGTTAAACTTTTATTTTAACCCATACAACATTACAATATTGATGTTTCATTGGCCCGATATTGGCTTTCAATATTGGCGCCAACCCGTGGCCAGGACCAACAAGGGACAGGACCAGGCACAATATCCTAGCCACGAGGCCGGGAAGCGATCACTTGAAACAGTGGCCGCAATTTTTAGACCACGTCAGAATATGTATATGAAATCTATCGTGTTATTTTCGCAAAATATTTTCCTCGCCAATGAAATTCTTTGGCGGGAATCTTGTTATGACCTATTGTTGGTTAAAATTATGATGCCTTAACCAACGTTGAATAAACTAAAAATTAATCATATTTTCACTCTTTAACCAACGCAGTATTAAAAGTAATTTTTAACCAACGCTTCATTTTTAACCAATGTTGTATACTTTTTAACCAACATTTTTTTAACCCATGATTATTTAATACCTGTTCTGAGAGTGTAAGAGAACCGCTGCAAAAGTCATTATTTGCTTTTCATAAGAACTAAGGAATCTTCATTATACAGGACTAATGGATAGATTTCAAGTCTCTCAAAGAGAAAATTTTCTATCACTGACTACCTGATTGATTATTCTAAAGGTTGTATATAAGGAAAACTCATAAAGTGACTGTCATGTTAAGATTTAACACTCGAGGCATCACTGTGGCTTGACTTGTAACAACGAACATTTGACTGAATAGCAGCATTCCAGTTTGCTAAAGACGTAGCATTACATTCGAGTTGATATTATACTATTTTCAAACCTACAAAGGTTGATATTGCCTACGATCTGATTTATACATGATAATACAGTATTATATTAAGAAAACAATCATTGTTTTCTATTTTCAGTATTTAAATTGGGCTGTTATATTTAATCATGTAATACGGAGAGAAAACGAAAAAACGTGTATTTATCGTTATGGTAATTTTCCGTGTCCGTTGTCCAAAATCTCTCTCTGGCTTTGATCTCATTATAACAAAAGTAAAACAGGTATCAACTATCATTTACTATAAATGTGAAGCTATGATTCAGGGCTATAACCATGACAAATGTCATGAGACTGACAGTCATAATAGCGATGTTATGAGTTAGGAGGTAGAACTTATTGAATGATCCTCGCTATTATTGTTATTTGATAAATATTTTGCACAAATTTAAAGATATAAAATCCCCAAGTTGAGTACACTTTTTTAGACTCACCCTGTATACCGGTTTTAATGGTTCAGAGATTTCAGACATTTGATTTTGCAGCCCTATGGGGTTACGACTCGTACGTTACGAAACCTGGCGCTGGGTATTCCCTATTGGGTATTCCCAACGAGCTAAAGTGCTCAACAAAAGAAAGTCATACACATTGTTTTGGTCATTTAAAATAATTTTCGATTATCTTTTTACCAAACGGGCTAGATAGACATTTGGATGAATCTCTTGGCACATTTTGATACCAAACATAACACCTAACAACAAAGATAAACCATGATTAGCGCCATTTAAAGAAAATTAGTAACTTTTCAAAAGTCACATTTTTAATGCTTTACAAAAAGATTCATCCAAATGTCTATCTAGCCTGTTTGGTAAAAAAAATAATAGAAAGTTACTTTAAAGGACCTAAATAAAGTGTATGACTTTCTTTTGTTGAACACTTTATATAAAACAGTACCAGGTTATATATTTATCACTGTTCATTGTACAACCATCTAACTAAGCACACAGAAAAGTACAGAAAATACAGAATGAAATAATAAGAGACTTTCAATGCAATGGGATTTTCCAGTATTTACAATGGGCATGTATAATACATTAGTCATCAACAGAACGGTATCAAAGGTCAACTACATCACACATAGCTTCATGCTGAATGTTTCCGGTAAATTGAATGAAGCAAGGAGAGCGTTACTAACAGCCATTTTTACAAGCTGGTTATTTTGTCTGATAAATCCATTTTAATACATTATATAACGTGACAGAACAAACACAAGACGAATGGTAGCTGGAGCTGGAGCCTGAACTCTAAGTAAGTTGGTATTTTTAAGTGTATAAGGCCATGTGTTTTGAACTCGCCACCCTTCCCGTTGCATGTCCATTTTTACATTTTACACCATCTGAGATTCAAATTAGCATATCGCAATAACTACTTATTCTACCCCATAAAAGGTAAATATTTTCTGAACGGTAATCTCACAAGAAATCCAAATATGCTATTGGAATTTTGATAGGACCTAATGGTAACATGTTGTAATTAAGAATATTAAAAAAATATCGATTATTTTCATATTTTGATTAAAGCTCAATACTATTTTTATACCTATCCAAATCATAAATTTACTGTGCATATTAGTTCCTCATGCAATTACCATCATATCATAATGGTTGTCAATGGTAACTTGTTGAAATATACTATATCGGGAAGTAAATGAGCACAAACGTTTAAATTTCATATTTATTAGAGTTTACAAGTATATTTGTTGGGGTATTCACCCTAGCCTGATTTAAACTGAATGTTTGAATTCCGCTACTTGAGAGCTTTCCAAAAATGTATAATTTTGCTATCATCGGTTGAATACTTTTTTGTTTGTTATAGTCATATATGTAAAACTGATGAATTAGGGCAAGTTCACTGTGTAGCGAATAGGGAGAAAGCCAAGGGCAATGCAATCGATTCACGATACAATTGTTATATAATAGTTGTCACGTTTGTTGAAACAGAATCTTATAGAATATAAAATAATCTATAAAATGAAAATCATTTTTGTACCATACAGGGATGAGGAGTTATTGTAAATTGAACGTAGAATTGGGAACATTTTCTATATTCCCCATAGAGATTGTACATAGCGCCACCGCTTCCACCGCCCCCACCGCCGCCACCGCCTCCACCCCTGACTTTCACAATATAATCAATCATATCTCATTTACACAATGTAGCTAGATAAATAGGCTTTCAAATGACCCCTCAACCATTACTCTACCACATTTAGTTGTTGAGTTAAAAGAGACAGATGGATTCATCACCAAAAATGCAACTCCACCACCCCAGGCCTATTAGGTGGTGAGTTCAAAACACATGGCCATAATATAACACCGTGATGCCGTGTTAGTATTTTTTTTTATATCAACTCCTCAGTAGTTAGTGTTCATGTTTATTGCATATTTGTTAAATGAGGAACAGGAAACAGCATACTTGTAAAAAGTGTGCTGTTTCCTGTCCTGAGGGACAATTCCGAATGACCAGAGCAACAACCAAGGATTTCAAAACAAATTCACGAAAACAGTTGTTAAGCAGTCATTATTCTCATTCATTACTGAAAAAGATGCATATTTGCATAAAGCGTTGATTTGTACCGATATAATCGCGCTAACAATTAATTAGTTTTCTGTTTATTTTGTCCACTTCTTCATAGTTATTGAAACAGTCCAAGTCGGGTCATCCCTTTATCATTCAACCAATCAGAAATAACCTTTATTCGTGTTCCTCATAACTCATTGAATATTCAGTTTAGGGGCGGTCAGTTTAGGGCGGTCAATGAGCAAAACAATTGACTTTTTGATCATTTTTGATGTTTTGGGACATTCCTCAGACCAGAAAAAACCCTCTGATTTCAAAACAAATTCACGAAAACACTGTTGTTACGCAGTCATTATTCTCTAATTAACCTCATATTTCAACACTATCAGACTAACCTCATATTTCAACACTATCAAACTACCGTATGTGTTTTTGTATTTATTTTGTTACGGCAGATCTTCCATTTTGACGCCAAAGGATCGTATAGAGTATGTCTCATTTGGGTAAGTTCATGTTATATTGATTTATAAATATTGGCATACAGGGTGTTCCATCAATTTTCCCTCAGTAATACTGTATATTCAACCAGAGGGCGAAGAAACAATTGATAGCTTTCTAGTCCTACCGTAGGACTACTCTATCTAAGCCTAGAAAAAACTGCTCTCAATCCGAAAATCAACCCGAGAACAGCCCCCGTGGACTACGGTACTCTGTCTAAGCCCACAAAAACTCCCGGAAAAACTGCTCCCAATCCGAGAACCGCTATTAACCCGAGAACAGCCTCGTGGACTACTCTACTATGCCTATAAATACTGCTCCAATCCGAGAACCGCTATCAACCCGAGAACAGCCTCGTGGACTACTCTATCTAAGCCTATAAATACTGCTCCCAATACGAGGCAGCCCCGTGGATTAAGCCTAGAAAAACTACTCCCAATCCGAGAACCGCTATCAACCCGAGAACAGCCCCGTGGACTACTATATCTAAGCCTAGAAAAACTACTCCCGATCTGAGAACCGCTATCAACCCGAGAACAGCCCCGTGGACTACTCTATCTAAGCCTAGAAAAACTACTCCCAATCTGAGAACCGCTATCAACCCGAGAACAGCCCGTGGACTACTCTATCTAAGCCTAGAAAAACTGCTCCAATCCGAGAACCGCTATCAACCAGAGAACAGCCCGTGGACTACTATATCTAAGCCTAGAAGAAATGCTCCAATCCGAGAGCCGCTATCAACCCGAGAACAGCCCCTTGGACTACTCTAGTAATCCTAGAAAAAACTTCTCCTAATCCGAGAACCGCTATCAACCCGAGAACAGCCCCGTGGAGTCTAAATGATCTAAAGTACACTTTTCCCCCTTTTTCTTTATTCTTATAATTAATTATGATACCTGGGATTTTGAGAGTTGTTGCCAACATAGTATAGGTATTTCATCCTTAATCTAGACTTTTCTACTTATTCCAAGTATACACAGGCCTAGGTTGTTTATATTGATCAAATGCAGGTTGGAATTTCATTTTGGTTTCCCATAGTGTTTTTTAAATATCTTTGGGAAGTTCACTGAAAAATAAAATAACGAATCACAAAATGAAAGCTCATTGAAGTACCTATAATAAGAAAATGTCATCGATATAATTCTAACGTTGAACTTACTGTTCTGTTTACTTACTGTTTATCTTTCTGTCAACAGAAAAGCAACCCCTTCTGGCAACCCCGGATTCACGGTCATACACCATTCAAGAAGACAGTCAACCGGACGTCGAAATTGTCCCGGACGTCGAAATTGTCCCGGACGACGATACTGTCCATAACGGTAATTTCCGTTAGAAACACAATTTTCTCACTTATCATGCTTATATAAGCAAAAAACGGATAAAATTCCGATATTCGGAACTTTTTTGGCGAAAATATCAATTTTGGCCTATATTTCACTGAACAGACGAATAAGGCGGGATTTTGAGGTCGGCCATATTTTAAAGACGTCATTGTGACGTCATGCGTGGGATGTTTGTATCAGTGATGTAGCCAGAGGGGGAGGGGAGAGAGGCGATATACCCCAAAGGTTCATTTGACAAGAGGAATCATGGAATTATGATGGTCAACAGTACACATATGGAAATTGTATGTGTCCCCAAAAATGCAATACTTTTTGGTACAAGCTTGTTTAGAGCCAAGATGTACCTCAATCATAGAAAAAATAAGTGTAAAGTCGACAAATTTCGGCGCTTTGCACGCAATTCTTTAGTCACAACAATCTTGTCGGTTCACTTTCATTTATTGCCCCCCCCCCCCCCCCCAATATAATAAACATAACTATGCTACTGGTTTGTACTTGTTTGGGTATGTATGGAAAGAGGAGGAAAGAGGGGACCTCTAGCTATACCATGGTACCCAAATAAGCATACTCAGCATCTCGGTTTGGATTTTGTTAGAGGGGGGGGGGGGGGGGGGGGGGGGGTGGGGGGGGGGGGGGCTAACAGTGTTATAAAACATCTCAGGAGGACGGGGGTTAAGGGTTCGTAACATAGAATTTAAAAACAATGTTTAAAAAACCTTAAATAGGGATTTTTCTTGTTAACATGAGCTGATCTAAATTTGTATCCTTTGAGTTACAATAATATAGACTTACAAACTTATGTTCTTAAAGTGTATAATTGTCATGATTGTTGATGAGCACCCCTTGACTCCTCAAAAGGGTATATCACAATTAATATTTCAAAATAAGCCAAATAGGCTACATGCAAAATATGTACGGAAAAGGTGAATGTTCAGCGATGCAAAAGATCATCAACAGATTGACATTTTGGACATTCTTTACTAAAAGATTGCTTGGATTTTTTAATGATAATTAAAAACAATGAATCAAGAAATAAAATCCTATAGGCAGGGGCAATTTTCTTGGGCAGATCAACGTTTTAAGAACGTTTTAAGAAATTGGAGCTCAATGAAAAATCACAATAGGTGTATTTATTGTCAGTAGTTCTCATCAATCAAGGTCAATCACTGTATGATGTGAAATTCATACATATAGTCCTCTCCAACAATTCAAAATCAGCTCAAGTGAAAAATGTATGAAACAAGAACAGCGATACTCTGGTAAAAGCCAAATGGTCTGTGCAATCTTATCAAATGCTATATACTGAAGATAGCAACACTGAGCTGCATACCAATCTAGTATAAGAATTCAGCTGAAAAGATTCGTTGTAAACATGATTTTAATACAAGTTGAGATGCTTTTTGACCTTTACTTGTAGCTACCTGTGTGTAGAAATAGAGTAATACGTTTAACAGCTACATCGCGAAATGTAGCCTACTGGGGAATGGCTAAATAAAACACACTCAACTACGAAGATTTGTGGTTTACATAATTATATTAACACAAACAGTTCCTGACCCAGGTGCTTTTATTATATTTTATTCAATGTCAATAATCTGTACCAAAATCTATGAGATACATGTACATTAGCATATTTCTTCCTCGTAAATAAAAATTGAGTGCATACTTTTAAAATGATGATGTCTCTAAGCATAAATACTGGGAAACAACAACCCATTTTACCAACTTAAGTTTTGTAGTGATATAAATATCATTGCTTACCCGATGCACCATGCATGCCTGAATGATTTCGATAGCGCAATGTGTACAAATTAATCAATGATAGCCCGTAGAAAACGAAATACTTCTTTTATTAAATTTGGTCAAGAGTTTAAGACATTAAATGAGGTGTCAAATTACGAAACAGACATTATACACTTTTGGTACTGAATGTTAATTTTGAATTAGCTAACTTAAAAGCACGTGGTCAGTAACGTTTTGTGTTATAGTTGTATATGGGGTATTGACGTCATATTGGCCTACATTAATTTAGTGCAGTACACGCCAACCAATCCCTGTGGAGACCTTACAGGCTGTTAGTGTAATATTAGTACATTTTGTGTTAATAGGTGTGCGGACTAAATGGCAATATGATAATGATCTGCATCCTCTTCCCGGCGACATAATAGAATTTAAAAGAGCTGTATATAGCCATGTCGGTATTGCCGATGGAAACGGTGGTGTGTATCACCTTAGCGGCGAACCAGGAATGGGTTCCGGATCCGGGTCGAAATCAAAAGCTGGATTCCGCCATGACGAAATATCACAAGCTGCAAAAGGATGTAAGGTGCGAATTAACAATACCTTCGATAAAAAATGGATACCACTTGATAGTAGCGAAATTATACGAAAATGCGAGCAAGAACTCGGAAAAGGTTATGGCACATACAAACTCACTAGGAACAATTGCGAACATAAGGCTAATGAGATACGATACGGCGGAAAGCCGTTTAGTTCGCAACTGGAACGCGTAGAGGGTGCAGCTATAGGCTGCGTGCTCGGCTTATGCTGCGGTGTGTTAGCCCCCATTGTGATGATACCCGTGTTAATTGTTGAAATGGTTAGATCCCGTAAACAGCCCTATCGTCGTCGTTAGAATGCAAAACACTTACAGGCCCTAACATGTACATAGAAAGGTCAACAGTGCATGTCTTGTGTGTCGAGAGTAGGCCTGGTACCACCCATCACCGTAAGGGGGCACATCACTAAATAAGTGTCCCATTACACGTAAAATAGGCACAATTCAGCTTATATTCTATATTAGCTGATCGCTTCGATAGTGAACTTTCGTTACATTATGACGTTGTTATAATCACGACTCGAGAAATAAGTAATGTCCATTGATGTTAAAGGCTTGATTTTGTCATTATTTAAATACAGGCCTAAGCATAATTTATCCTATTTGATATAATCCATCAAACTTAATACCATGATTGCGTATGAACGTTGGGACACTTTTCCACAAGAATCAATCACACTGTTTAAAATAAATAAATAAATGTCAACTCAAATATTAGTTTTAACCCTTTCCACGCGGCTACTACTATATGTAGGAGTAATTAGTCTTACCATATTATACAAAACAGATTTTTTAGAACATTTTCCAACTTTCAAAGTCTATCTCAAGGATTACTGAACTCATACTAGGCATGTTTGTACTTATTTTAAAAGCATTTCGCATGGTGAGTCCAAATATGGTGATGAAATTAAATAATTTTGACATTTTTCAAACATTTTGTGAACTTTGTCTGTCGTCTGCAAATGGCTGCCGCGTGGAAAGTGTTAACAGAAGGTTCAAGTAAGCTTGTTAAAGAATTCGATTGCATTTAGCACTATACACTCAATGCTAAGTTTCGTTCTGGGCCTAGATATATTATTCAATTGAGGCAACTTAACAATTGATAATTGCTCCACATAAAAGGCGGCTGCAAATATTTTGCTTACACACGGACCACAATATTTGTTATAATGGAGTCTGTAGCCAAAAGCTAGCTATTCAAATAAGATTGTATTAAAGGATAATAATAATGAATTCCATGGCATTTAGTTGTAAACAATGACGATTGAGGAACATTTTGTTCACAAGTTGGACATGGTGTATGTATCGTGAAGGAAATAATTTGATTGACAGGTTACACCCTGATTTACCGTTAAAAAGATTTCGGCTTGAGTTCAATTGAATTAAAAACTATTTATAGCCTTGTTAAAAATAAGTTGTAAGTTTAAGAGTTTCTGATGCATTAAATTGAATTCAATGGAAGAGGTCTTTTGGCCTGAAAATTGTATTCAATGTTTCTTTTGCTGCCAATAGAAGTACAGGGTGTATCAAACAAAAATAGGACTCTGTTTTGTTTCATGGCGATATTTTACTTTATCAAACCACTGGACCATGACCAAGTGGAGTAATTCTGTTACAGATGTATTCATAGTGCATGATTTTTAAGAACGACGCATACTACCGATGTTGGTGTGTAGGGTATAACAGAATTATGCTGACCAGGTTACCGTCAGTGCAAAGCCAAATTAATAATGATACTATTCTGAAAATCTGAGATTAATCCAATGAAGAATAAGACCGCTAGAATAATTTTCGCAAACCATGTCATTTACTAGTCTGTACAATGGGATTTACACATACAAACCAGAAAATAACATGGTTTACATATCAATACTTTGCATTCAAAAATATTGCAAATTATCTATCAATAAACAATAGCAAAGATTAGTTTGGTATTCCTCTTAATTCTGGCACATATCATTAATAACATAGCATGACTATTTCTGTGCAATGTTCAATGTTGCTTAGTGTTCTCAGGAGAAAGCCTCAGCATGTACGAAAGTTGTGGTAGGAAAGCACCAATCATGCCAATAGTGTGTTTATACCAATCATTGACAAGGAAGGATATTAATTTTATACTTAGAAATGGGACTTGTATTGTAAGTCAACGTCAATTTCTGCCATAAGCATCATAAGAATAAGAATAAGAATAAGAATAAGAATAAGAATAATTTAGCATGGAAAGAATACGAATAATTTCCCAATAGCCTATTCAAATATGTGATCTCCCACTGTCATGTTACCATGGTTACTCTACCTTTACTACTGTGTGAATTACCATTGTGCATACTACAAATTGGGTTGCCTTGCCTAGTTGGGCACACTTTCCGTAATTGATGATAGATTTTTCTCATCTTTTCAGGATTTTAACTTTATTAGTTGTACTTGACAATGAAATCAAATTGGCCATGGTTCAGCGGTTTAAATAAGGATTAAATCTATGCTGAAAGAGAGTCCTCTTTTGTGTTGTTGATACACCTTGTATGTATCATTACTATTATACATGTAATCTGTAGTCAACATGATCAATTCTACAGCAGTATATACTAGTATAGCAAAGAAGTTTGTCGTATAGAGGTTATCCATGTAGCCATGCGCAACGGACTACAAAGGGGAATCGCACCCGGTCTCAATGCTACAAACATTTTGTCGAATCGGTGCGTGACGTCCCAATTTATTACATGAACCGTGTTACTAAATTGGCCTTCATATCACGAAACAGGTGTCCTCTTTCGGAAAATCTGAAGCACATTTTGACACCTTGCATGCGGCAGGCGTCTGCAGACGACATACTAAAATGTCACAAAATGTTTGAAAAATTGCAAAATTATTGAAATTCATTACTATATTATTTGGAATCACCATGAGAAATATATTGAAATATGTACAAACATGCCTAGTATTGGTTCAGTAATCCTTGAGATAGACTTTGGAAATTAGAAAGGTTTCTGAAAAATATGTTTTGTATACGGCAAAACTAATAGCCGCGTGGAAAGTGTTAAATTTCCCACAAGATGGCGATTAATCCAAATCACAGATAACCTCTATCACAGGTATTATAATACCATTGACGCTCTTTATACTACTACTACTACTACTAATAATGTACTTAATATAGCGCCCAACATAAGAAAAGGCCTCTAAGCGCTTTACACAGTAAAATCTCAAAAACTACAACTAAAAAGCCTAAAATCACAGATAACCTCTATCACAGGTATTATAATACCATTGACGCTCTTTATACTACTACTACTAATAATAATAATGTACTTAATATAGCGCCCAACACAAGAAAAGGCCTCTAAGCGCTTTACACAGTAAAATCTCAAAAACTACAACTAAAAAGCCTAAGAATGGTAGATTCCAAGTTTGATGTTATTTTGAAATGTTATTATGTAGATATTTGGCTTCGGTCTTTTCTTATTTCAATCAAAATTATTCGATTGTGAATGTTTACGAAACATGTCTTGTAGCCTATAGGATACCGGATTGTAAGTATAGGATTTGTTGAGATTAATAAATATGTTATTCTATTTATGGATGAATACCGTCCTCAGCAGTATAGGCCTATGCGAACTATGTATTGACTATTAGTAGTAATGTGCTCAACAAAAGAAAGTCATACACTTTGTTTATGTCCTATAGAGTGACTTCCAATTATTTTTGACCAAACAGAGTAGATTTGGATCGACTCTTTTAGGCACAATTTAATACCAAACAAGCCACAAAACAATGATGGATAAGTCATGATTAGCTCCAGAGCAGAAAATCCGTAACGTTTCCAAATGTCATTTGTGAGCACTGTAGATTCCATTAAAAACATTCGTAAACATAGCTGCTAAGAAATTATAAATATTTAGCTCGGGCCTATACAGGTGTGATAATCAAGTGCCGTCCTCCCTGTAGAGGGAAATACGGGCAATGTCGTGTTCTTTGCCCAGGACGGAATGAACACAATGTATTTCATAGCTTATTCCGTATGTGTGTGTATCTATGTGCTGGGCAAAGAACACGACATTGCCAAAATACGTAGAAATAATAGGCATATACGACGGGTATTAAACAAATTATAAATATTTTAAATATTTGTGGCAGGAGACTGGGAAACGAAATCGCTTAGGTTTGAATTTCAGATGCTTTACCATGCGAGGTCTTGTGGCCCAATGGACAAGGCAGTTGCCAAGCAAGCAACAGATCCTGGGTTCGATTCCCGGGCGAGATCGTTTTCCCATTATTGTCTCTTTTCTACCCTCGACGGCGAACCTGTTTAAAATATTTATAATTCGTCGTATATGCCTATTATTTCTATAGCTGCTAAGATTTTGTACATACCGATGATAATAGAAATTTTGTAAACTATGCAAGTATTCTTGCTATACCGTATCGTTTCTTTTTGATATATTTATGTCTTTGAGTACAGATTTGAATAAAATACATAGGCTAATGGGCAATGATCATGATGATGGAAAAACAAACAAGTTGTGTATTTTTCTATTCTGGCGGCTACCACACCGAGTGATTCGTGAGGGGCGTAACCAGAGGGGGCAGGGGGCATTTCCCCTGTTTGTTATTTATCTGTTTTATCGCGTTATTCTCCCTCGTTATTACCTGTCTCCCCACACCCTGTTGGTATAATATCTTGCTTTTACTCTTTGCAAATTGTTCTGAGGCAAAACATGCCAGAATGTTCGTTGATGTACTTCAATGACCGCTGGACATATTGTGATATTAGCCCGGGCTATTAGTTTATAGCGGGTATCAACGCCCATGCTCCATGCCTATAAACATCCGTTATTCTTGATGGATGAACACATTTGGATAATAATTATATATATCATACCATCCATCATTGATAATAAAAGACGAAACAAATCCTGTCAACCCAATAAACACATACATAACCACAAGTCTGTCATGGAAGCGGTTAAATGACCATCATGCGGATAATTGGAACATATTCACGACTGGAGATTTCATCAGAATTGGTTTAAAAAAAACCCGTTAAAGAACATCCAAATAGTCAAATATCGTGCAAGTAGCCTGTTATGCAATGCCATCTTAAATGGGTCGAAAAAGACACAAATTAACGGTGTCATGTTAAAACCATAAATTAAACCAAATTAAATTGAAAACATCTTCTCAGGAGAAACTATTAAATCTCATAAATAATTTAAAAAAATCTTAGCCTTTGAACCTTTCAAAATTAAAATAGATTCCACTCTGAAAAAGTTTCGAGAATAAAACAAAAACAAAAACACTTACATCTCGGGGAAACTAGTTCCTCCGTGGAACTATAATTCAAATAACCCTCGGATATTTTATGCATCTCAAAAATAAATAAATATAATGGCCAAATCTTAGCATCGATCTATCCCAAATTAAAACAGATTCCACTTTGGAAGAAAATAAAAATTGGGTAAACCTTCCTTCTCGAGGAAACTAATTGTAAATCCAATTACCCGCAGGTATAGAATGGTTCCACTCTGGAACAATATCAATTTCGCTCGGGAATTATTTAAAGCGTTTCAATTTTTCCTCTCAGGAACTATTCTGATTTCTTTCGGAAACCATCTTATTGGACAAATGAATATGCATAACATACAAGTAACTGTTCGAATCTAAAAACGAGTGCCCAACCTCACAATCAACAGTGCTAATTGTAAATCCAATTACACCCAGGTATATAATGATTCCACTCTGGAACTACGGTATATCAATTCCTCTCAGAAATTACATATATGTGACCGTCCACAACAAATCCAGCAGTGTCCGAAGTGTACTTACTTTACGCTAATGCTATGACGTCATAGTTCATAATTTCACATCCAAAAGTGTATTGTTTGAGAGACAAAGGTTCACACTATCTCTCAATAGAATCACTCATGCATCACATACCAAGATCACTTTCATTACTTACTGACTGACCCTCGTATAACCAATTGAATGCCCCGGACGCATGTGTTGCCGCTAATCATTATTTTGGTTGCCAAAACCAAACAAAGATGTTGCAGTTACCTCCAGATGAGGACGATTCCTGATTAAATCGAGTAAACATGGTATAGTGAGATCAGACAAGTGTATGATGGTAGCTTATGAACCTTATGGTTGAATAATATCTGACCTGAATGGTTTAAAAACGAAGATTTGTGATTTGGAAGAATTATCAATCTACAATAAGCAGGCCAATAACAAAAAAGTTGTTTGGTTGTCCTCGACCGCCCGCCCCTAATTTTGGGACCACTCCATTTATTTTTGAAATTCAAAAAAAAAAAAAAAAAGTTTTTTTATTTTTTTTTATTTTATTTTTTTCAAAGTCCAAAACATGACCTTGGATGACCTTTATTTATGCATGCTATACACAATTGCCGGTGAATAAATTATGCGTCAATGTGATTCATCTGCTAAATTCACTAATTGTGTAATTATTTCAATACAGATTGATGTAGGGTTATCAGGGGCGGCGCCAGGGTATTTTGATAGGGGTGGGGGCAAACTTTTGCCCGTCCGTGCCCCCCTCAGCGTTCGAAAAAAAATCAATTTTCGAACCCATTTGGTGCGATTTGGTGTGTACTTTTGACCGATTTTTGGTTGAAAAGCCATCACTTCATTTCCAATCAATATTGGCTTTTTATCAACATTAGACAGCTATTTCGTCGCGAGAAAGAAGTTGTGCTTATATTGATGATATTTTCTAACAATGTTATGTTGAAAAACAGTTTCGCGGTTGGTAACGGCGAATGAAAGCTTTTTTTAAATACAATTTTATAAATTGTTAACCCGTATAGCAAAATAAAGCTATTTTATGCTTTAGGTTCGTTATTTATTTATTTATTTTCAGACCATGATTTTTCATACTATTTTTAGACGTTTCGGTTCCCCCGATTGACGCGTTGAAATTTGAATGAATAAATTATATCAAAGCTCTTCATTCCCCCGAATAAGTGTAATCCCTACCCCACCCGATTGACTTTAGTGCTGGGCTGTCTATTTCCTGAAAACATGCGCGCGTAGCGCGTGAATTATTTTCTATATGATCAGTTCTGGCTAATAATAATGTATATTTTGGTTTGAGATGGGCTTTTAGAATGATATTTCTCATACTATCCGTATACGAATTTGGTTTCGATTTCCTCGACTGACGCATTAAAATTTAAAATATATAAATCCTTTTAAATCCCTCGAAACGGGTGTATTTACCCGATGATAGTCAAGGGTGCGTTGGCTGTTAGATTTTGGGCGTAACAAATAACAATGTCTCCAAAAACCCTAAAATCGTCACATTATAAGGCTTCAAAGGTGTTTTTACATCATTACATTTGAAAGCTATAATAATATTCCAAACCTCATAAATATTCAAACCCAGATATGAACAAATTCAAAGCATATGACCACGATAAAACATACATACATTGTCTGTATGTATTGCCTCAGTAGTTAGTGTTCATGTTTATTGCATATTTGTTAAATGAGGAACAGGAAACAGCATACTTGTAAACAGTGTGCTGTTTCCTGTCCTGAGGGACAATTCCGAATGACCAGAGCAACAACCAAGGATTTCAAAACAAATTCAGGAAAACAGTTGTTAAGCAGTCATTATTCTCATTCATTACTGAAAAAGATGCATATTTGCATAAAGCGTTGATTTGTACCGATATAATCGCGCTAACAATTAATTAGTTTTCTGTTTATTTTGTCCATTTCTTCGTAGTTATTGAAACAGTCCAAGTCGGGTCATCCCTTTTTAATTCAACCAATCAGAAATAACCTTTAATCGTGTTCCTCATAACTCATTGAATATTCAGTTTAGGGGCGGTCAGTTTAGGGGCGGTCAGTTTAGGGGCGGTCAATGAGCAAAACAATTGACTTTTTGATCATTTTTGATGTTTTAGGACAATTCCTCAGACCAGAAAAAACCCCTCTGATTTCAAAACAAATTCACGAAAACACTGTTGTTACGCAGTCATTATTCTCTAATTAACCTTATATTTCCACACTATCAGACTAACCTCATATTTCAACACTATCAGACTACCGTATGTGTTTTTGTATTTATTTTTTTTACGACAGATCTTCCATTTTGACTCCACAGGATCGTATAGAGTATGTCTCATTTGGGTAAGTTCATGTTATATCGATCTATACATATTGGCATACAGGGTGTTCCAATTTTCCCTCAGTAATACTGTATATTCAACCAGAGGGCGAAGAAACAATTTATAGCTTTCTAGTCCTACCGTAGGACTACTCTATCTAAGCCTAGAAAAAAACTGCTCCCAATCCGAGAATCAACCCGAGAACATCCCCCGTGGACTACTCTGTCTAAGCCTAGAAAAACTGCTCCCAATCCGAGAACCGCTATCAACCGAGAACAGCCTCGTGGACTACTCTATCTAAGCTTATAAATACTGCTCCTGATACGAGGCTGCCCCGTGGATTAAGCCTAGAAAAACTACTCCCAATCCGAGAACCGCTATCAACCCGAGAACAGCTCCGTGGACTACTCTATCTAAGCCTAGAAAAACTGCGCCCAATACGAGAACCGCTATCAACCCGAGAACAGCCCGTGGACTACTCTATATAAGCCTAGAAAAACTGCTCCAATCCGAGAACCGCTATCAACCCGAGAATAACCCCGTGGACTACTCTATTAAGCCTAGAAAAACTGCTCTCAATCCGAGAACCGCTCGAGAACAGCCCCGTGAAGTCTAAATGATCTAAAGTACACTTTTCCCCCTTTTTCTTTATTCTTATAATGAATTATGATACCCTGCAAAAGATTTTGAGAGTTGTTGCCAACAGAGTATTGGTATTTCACCCTTAATCTAGACTTTTATACTTATTCCAAGTATACATAGGCCTAGGTTGTTTATATTGATCAAATGCAGGTTGGAATTTCATTTTGGTTTCCCATAGTGTTTTTTAAATATCTTTGGGAAGTTCACTGAAAAATAAAATAACGAATTACAAAATGAAAGCTCATTGAAGTACCTATAATAAGAAAATGTCATCGATATAATTGTAACGTTGAACTTACTGTGCTGTTACTTACTGTTTATCTTTCTGTCAACAGAAAAGCAACCCCTTCTGGCAACCCCGGATTCACGGTCATACACCATTCAAGAAGACATTCAACCGGACGTCGAAACTGTCCCGGACGTCGAAATTGTCCCGGACCCTACCGTCAAAACTGTCCATCACAGTAAGTTCAATTTTGGAATTATTTCTATGAAATGTTCTTATTATGATTCCTTGGATTCCTAATGCAATTATTCTCTGATTTCCATTGAAGTACCATTTTCTCTGCCATTTTCTCAAATAGTATCCAAGAACAGATTATTGTGCATGTAAAGCTAGCATATTATTATTATGCTGATTTCAAATCTTTAAGCGGCAAAAGTATATGAGCCTTAATTCTAAAGAAAAAAAGGTCTGAAAAGGTACCAAACAGCGTCTTGATCAATGTACAATCATGCAATTAACCCTCGTCCTTCGCTTATACATCCCTTGCGCTCACCTTACCCGTGGTAAACCGTTAAAGTAACATAGTAGAGGGGGGGGGGGGATAAATTTTTTCTCTCGAAAATATCAATTATGGCTTATGTTTCACTGAACAAATAAAACACACTCAACTCAACAGATTTGTGGTCTACAGTCTACACAAACAGTTCCTGACCCAGGTGCTTTTCGTTAGTTAATTCAATGTTAATAATCTGTACCAAAATCTTTGGGATACGCTACTTGCACAGACACCCCGGGGATGGAACCATTGAAAGAGAGGCTGTCCCCTCACCACGCACTATCACGCCACACTTCTTCGGGGTTTCATGCAGGTTTGTGCATCGCGTGACGCGGTTGGGCGCGTGCAGTGAGTGGAGAGCCTCGCCTTCATTCTAAAATGGCGATTGCGTGCTAGTAGCGTATACATGTACATTAAGGGGGATGTGCACCTTCGCATAGCCTCCGTAAAACTGCCGTAACTTCTTCATTATTCATTTAATCTTAATAAAAGTATACATTTTTTTGCAGGAAAGGGTTCAATGAATCCAACTATAATCATGAAATTGACCATTTTGGAGAAAATTATAAAAAACATGTTTTTTGACCCATTTTAGGTTTGGAAAAGATAACTCAAAATATATTTTGTTAAATTTTGTCATACTAGTTTTATTATATTCCTCATGCAATTCCCTAGGAATCGTTTTTTTTTTTTAATTTTTACTTTATTATTTTTTGAATTACAGACCAAAAAGTGCCAAAAAACCTTTTTTTTAACCTCCAAAATCGTGAAAATCACGTTTTTTGGTAAAAAATCATATTTTTTGGCACTTTTTGTTCGATAATTCAAAAAATAATAGTCGTGATAGTCGTGATAACAAGGACTATGGAAAAACTTAACAGTCAGATACTAATTTCACAACAGTGGCGTAGCTAGGATTTTGTTCAGGGTCGGTGGGGGTGGGGGTGGGGGGGGGGGGGTTGATTACAAAAAAATCGTAAAAGAGTGCCCCAATTTTCCGGAGAGTGTGGTGGGGACACAAAGGGGGCGGGGTCACGAAAAAACCTGGGGTGGGGGGGGGGGGGGGCATTTGCCCACCCCTGCCCCCGGTAGCTACGCCACTGTTTCACAAGCTGCATACAGATCAGGAAGAGGGACAACGGAACATGTATTTACCATGTTTACCATAAAAACACTTTGCGGAAAAAGCAATAGCATCTTCAAACTATGAAATTAACATTTTATTACTAGACATGAGTATAAAGCGTTTGATACCATCAAGAGAGATATATTAATAGAAGATCTCTAAGAAGTACTAGATGAAGATGAAATTCATATGTTCTACTTACTACTCAAAGATGTAAACATACAAATTCCGTGTAAACAAGGTAACAGGACAAAAAATAACAACAAATATGGGTGCTCCACAAGGTGCCGGACTGTTCCAGTGCAATTTTATTTACCTATTATTTAGCAAAATCACTTCATTTTATTACTAGACATGAGTAAAGCGTTTGATACCATCAAGAGAGATATATTAATAGAAGATCTCTAAGAAGTACTGGATGAAGATGAAATTCATATGTTCTACTTACTACTCAAAGATGTAAACATACAATTCCGTGTAAACAAGGACAAAAACAGGACCAAAAATAACAAAAAATACAAGGTGCCGGACTGTTCCAGTGCAATTTTATTTACCTATTATTTAGCAAAATCACTTCATGCAGAGAGGGAAAAAGATGAGACAGAACATAATTATGCCATTGCAACAAACTCTGGTCTAATCACCAAAATAAAGAAAACAGTACCATACCATCAATGTTGAAGAAAAAAAAATCTCACCGTAAATGCAGAAAAAAACCCCAGCATTCTACAAAGTAACATAGGAAGCCCAACAGACTGGAAAAATGCAAATATTTAGAATCTCTACTTGACACAGAGGAGGATATAAAAAGAAGAAAAGGGCTAGCTATCAGCATCAACTCAAACAATTTCGTCAAAGCAGGAGGGCAACATTAACCACCAAAATGAGAAGATTCAACGCATAGGCTATGTGTGCTCAATTTTTCTATACAATAGTGAACTATGAACAATGACAATGAAACTAGAACACAAAATTGATGTGTTTCAACGAAGTTTACTACGACGGATTCTGAATATTACTAAACTTGACAAAGTGACAAATGTCGATCTATATCCAAAAACAAATAGTGAACCATGGATCAAAACTATCAAACGAAGACGCCTAAATTGGCTGGGACATAGATTGCCACAAGAAAGTCCAAGACGCCAAGCTTTAACAGAATATCGAGCCACAAAAAAGACCAGTCGGACGTCCAAAACCAACCTGTGTAGCAAACATCAACAAAGAAGTTGACCCGGAACTTGTGACACAGACCAATGATCGTAAAACCTGGAAAGTTGCGCGCGCAATGGAAACATAGTCGGAAAGCGTAGACGACCTACCTAATAATAAAACAAGAAGAGTCTTGAAAAAGACAAACAGCGCTTAGAAGGGGTTAAGTTCGAATGCAAGCGGACATACCATGAAGAGTTGAGTGAATTGTATTTCATCAAAACGAGCTCTCTAAATTTGCCATCAAAATCAAGTTTCAAGTTTAAAATTTAATATAACAATAAGTCGTATTCAAGTTGTACATTATTGTTATCTTCATTAAATAAACAATCCCGGATTAAATGTAGGTGTTCCGATTGCTGGCCTGATTTTCAACGTGATTTGTTCTATACTACATGAAGGGTCATCCTTAAAATAGTCATAGGAATTGAACCCGGGATTCCTGCGTGGAAGCGCTAGAGCGTGGCCACTATGCTACACTAGACTAGCTATTTTGGCAAAGTCATTGATAAAGATATATTTTTATTTAATTAAGTTTCGCTCGTCATAGATTCTGCTAGAATCATGCTTATAGGCCATCATCAATTGTTATTATTTACTCAAGATATATTTAGGGTAAAGTCGCCAGTTTTCGGTCAGCGCTTATTTTCGGTCACTTCGCCCAATCGTGTAATGAAAATGACCTCGTTGTTATAAACTGACGGCTAAAAAACCGCCGCATAGTTGATGCCCGGTATTGCTTTAAAATGGCGACGACCGATGCAATAGGCCCTGACCGAAAACTGGCGACTTTACCCTAGTATGGAGTTGAAGCATCATATTTCGTACGCGTTGCAGATCCCCACACTTCTTCAAAATTAAAACAATGGGAAATGTTCATTGGCACTCCGTGCACAATTAGGTTACCCCGTTTTCGCGCCGATTTAATTAGACTGATGCAAAGTCTTTTATAACTCTATTGTACCGCACTATTAGAATATTAAGACCAATTATCTCTTTTGGATTATGCACAGAAATATACATGACACACTAAGATACAAGCGGGCACTGCAACGTAGTATATTATTTAACTGGATTGACCGCGAGGTTCTTGAGGGCGTATCAGCCCGTACCAGTGGGACTTATAAAAGAGTGACCCCTCCTTAGTCAATTCCTCTACTGAGCGTAGTGAACATATACCAGTAGAGTTTTCAGGAAGGTTTCAGAAGTAAAATCATACAGTCGCTACGCGCTGAAAAACCGTTGTACCCACGTCAGTTTCGTAGGGATATAAATATCATTGTTTACCCGATGCACTATGCATGCCTGAATGATTTCGAAGCGCAATGTGTCCATATTAATCAATGATATCCCATAGAATTCTTTTTAAAAACCACCCTTTTTCATTAAATTTAGTCTATCGCAAGGGTTACTGATCTAATACCAGGAATTGTTGCACTTATTGTAATGCACTTCTCACGGTGATTCCAAATATGGCAATGAAATTCAATTATTTTGAAATTTTCAAGAGTGAGGTATCAACTCAATTTTTATAAATGAGGTGTCAACTTACTAAACAGACATTTCCTCGATTAATGTGTCTTACACTTTTGGTACTGAGAATTATTTTTGAATAAGCTATAAAAGCACATGGTCAGTAATTGTTTGTATTATAGATGTATATTATCATTATGTATTATTATCATTCTTTTTTTGTGTCAAGGGTCCCCGTTATATAAGCCCGTCTATCAGGGTTTCCACTGGGGTTCCTAGCCTCTATTCCATATTGTATTATAATTTCTTTGTATTACTTTTGCTGAATAAATTGAATTGAATTGAATTGAATTGAATATGTGGGTATTGACGTCATATTGGCCTACAATAATTAGTGCAGTACACGCCAACCAATCCCTGTTGAGACCTACAGGATGTTAGTGTAATATTAGTACTTTTTGTGTTTATTTGTATTCATAGGTGAGCTGCAGAGTGAATGGCAATATGATAATGATCTGCATCCTCTTCCCGGCGACAAAATAGAATTTCAAAGAGCTGCATATAGCCATGTCGGTATTGCCGACGGAAACGGTGGTGTGTATCACTTTAGCGGCGGACCAGGAATGGGTTCCGGATTCAGGTCAATATCAGAAGTTGGGTTCCGCCTTGACAACATATCAGAAGTTGCGAAAGGATGTAAGTTGCGAATCAACAATTCCATCGATAACAAATGGAAACCACTTGATAGTAGCGAAATCATACGAAGATGCGAGCAAGAACTCGGAAAAGGCCATGGTACATACAGCCTCACTATGAGCAATTGCGAACATAAGGCCAATGAGATGCGATACGGCGGAAAATTTAGTTATCAATTGAAGGCAGCAATAGGACTTGTTGCTATCTACGGCTCCTGCTGCTATGCCGTCCTACTCATAGGTTCATGTTTTGTGGTTCTAGGCAGTATATTAACTGTCGAGCTAATTCTATTATTCTTGGTTATTGCCATGATTGTGGGCTTTGTATTTTTCATGGTTTGCAAAACCGTGATTTTTTTAATTTTTTTATTAAAATTTTTGGTTTGCAACATATTACATCAAAATACATTATTAAGCTTAAAACTTAAAAGATACCTAGAATGATATATTACAAATTTATTTAAACACTAAAGACGATGTACATTTTATAACCATTGACAAAATAGCAAGACAAAACAAGACAATACATGACATGACCCGACACGACACAACACGACATGGCATGGCACGGCATGGCACTACATGACATGACATGACATGACACGACATGCAACATCATGACCTGACATGACATGACACGACACAACACGACACGACACAACACGACACGACATGCCACGACATGCCACGCCACGGCATGACATGCCACGCCACGACATGACCCGCCACAACATGACCTACAACGACAAGACAAGACAAGACAAGACAAGACAAGACAAGAAGACAAGACAAGACAAGACAAGACAAGACAAGACAAGAAAAAAGGGAAAAAGATAGTTTCTTACATCACTTGTTTAGTATGATACATGTATACACTTTAACATGAGTACTTTCAATGTACAATCATATTATCTTATATATTAATATTTAGAAGTACAATTTCATCATTAAAATAAATCCTTTCCATTTGTTTTCAAAATTGCTCACTTGATTTGTTTTGTAGAAATAGCTTTTTTCATCTTTGATCTTTGAGTCAATGATACTTTTTAATATCTCAATATCAGGTTTACTTTTGATAGACCTATTCTGAAACACATGATACTTAGTACAGTATGACACATAATTAATCACTACATATTTTAAGTGGTTCGAAAATCCTAAAAAGACATCCTTACAATCAACTTGTATGTTGATTTTCAGTGTATCATTTATCCATAATGCAACATTTTTCCAAAAGCTATTTATTATAGGGCATAGCCAAAACATATGTTCAATAGTTTCTTTCTCTAGGCATAAATGGCAATTCTCATCATCGATAATTTTTACAGTCTTTAGAAAAGAGTTACTCGGAATAATACGATGTAGCAGCTTGAACTGGAAATATCTCATTTTTTCCTCAATCGTTACTTTGAAAGGAAGAGACCAAATATTACTCCAATTGATCTCAAGTGGGAGTTTCAGTAGACGCTCGTAATATATCTGACTTGATGGTATTGTCATTTGTTTCATATTAAAGATGTTTCGTATACCACGGGTTGTTAACTTACTAATATTTGGTTTTGTAATAATATCTTTACCTTTAACATTATTTATATCATATTTAGATGCTTTGTTTAATATAATCTTCCATTTATATGGAAAGCTTTTTATGATACCATAATACGATACAAAATTCAATACACTTTCCATACATACAGCATACTTTTGAATAAGATAAGAAAGAACCTTTCTCGTCTAATATGTGTTTAACTCTTTCGATACCAGCTTTAAATGCTGTTGTATGAAATACATTATTTACTGGATTAGTTAACAATGTATTATTCCAAAGTGGCATGTTATAGATCTCATCAAGCTGTAGATCTTTTTGATCGCAATCTTTTAACTTCTGCCAACCTAGAATAATATCTTTATAGAACTTAGGAAAATATTTCGGAAATGAATCTTCCTTCATATTTGTTTGCAATATATATTCAAGACCTCCCAACTTATCAAAATAATATTTTGGTATATCTTTCCACGGAGCATTTTTTTCGCTGAGGAAACGCTTTAACCACATTACTTTTAAAGCTATATCTGTATTATAAACATCTATCATATCAACTCCACCTTTATCTATTGATGCAATCATGACAGAACGTTTGATTTTATCTGGTTTACCACTCCATATAAAGTTATATAGAATTTTGTTTAAAGCAGATAAGGTTTCATTTTTTAACAGAAAGCATTGACATTACATACGTCATTTGAGAAATGCCAAGGCTTTTAACAAGTAATACTTTCCCCCTGAGTGTTAAATCCCGACTACGCCATATGTCTAATTTATCTTTGAGTCTTGACATTCTTGGATGTACAATACAATTATAACATTCGTTCTGATCATGACCAATAAATATTCCTAGGATTTTAACTGGTCCTCTGGCTGGTCTAATATTTGCAATAGGAATGTTGTCATTTTTATTTTTACACAAATTCAAAAGCTCAGTTTTTTCCATATTTACATTTAGTCCGGACAGCCTACCAAAATGTTTCATAAGCTCAATTAGGTGACCTACAGATTTGTCATCGGCCAGAAAAAAGTAGCATCATCCGCAAAAAAGAAACATTTTAATTCTTTACCACTTGTCAAGGTAATACCTTTAATTTCTTTACTTTTTCGTGTTGCTAAGGCTAAAACTTCTATTACACAAACAAATAATACTGTTGATAAAGGACAACCCTGACGTACACCTCGTGTTAAATTAAACCAACCAGAGGAAAATCCCTTATTAATTACACAACTCGTTGGATTACTATAGAAACATTTTATCCAAGATATTAGGCTCGGACCAAAATTGAATTTCTTTAAAGTTGCGTACATAACATTCCATTCCACGGAATCGAATGCTTTCTCCAAGTCAGCTAGTAATAACATACCTGGATGTTTTGTTTTGTTTGAATATTCTATGACATCTTCAACTAAACGAATGTTCTCACCAATATATCGACCTTTTACAAACGCTGTTTGGTCTTCACCAATAATACTAGGTAAAATTTGTTCGATCCTTTTGGAAATACTTTTTGTACCTATTTTATAATCTATATTCAGCAAAGATATGGGACGCCAATTTTTTATTATCAATTTTTGATTTTTGCCAGGTTTGGGAATTAAAGTTATTATGGCTTGCTTTTGAGAAACCGACATTTGACCATTTGAATACCCAAAATTCAATGATTTGACCAACAAAGGACCTAGGTCATTCCAGAAATGAAGATAAAAATTACTTGATATACCATCACTACCTGGTGATTTATTTGGTGTCATATTTTTCAAGACTTTGTAACATTCTGTAAGCGAAAGTTCATTTTCACACAATATTTGATGGTCACCCGAGAGTGTTGGGATGTCAATACTGGCTAGAAAATTGTCAATATCTTCATTTATATTTTCATCACTTTTACTTGTATATAAGTCTAAATAAAATGATTTCATATGATCAAGGACATCCCTTGAGTTATGTACTACTCTTGGTTATTGCCATGATTATTGCCATGATTGTGGGCTTTGTTTTTTTCATGGTTTGCAAAACCGTGATTGAAAGGAGTCAACCGCCCTCTCGTCGTCGTTAGAATGCCAAATACTTACCCTACTCTATGGCCCTAACATGTACATATTATTCATTCCCTTTGAGAAAATTGATTTTTTTGCATTTTTCTCATATCTATACCAGCTGGAGTGGTGGAACTTTCGCTTTACACTAAAGACAATTAGTTTGCAAGTACAAATAAGTATATTTGGGCTCAACATTTTTTGCATAGCAATATAATTGAACAAAAATCGTGTTTTTATGCCTGTCCAAAATTATTCATACCCCATGTAATAATATTGGACGTTTTTTTGCATGAATGTCTGAGGTAAGGGTTGAATTTTATTTTAAACTTTATTTTATGTGACCAATCTAGACAACCTTTTCCGCTAACGGGCACCTGAACATCGCCATCACAACTTTTAACCGATATCGGTTGAGGTTCTATTCTATCATTTTCATCAAAAATTCCATGAGACATTGATCAAATTGATTGAGGTACTATTTTTCAGAAGGATACACCAAACGTGGAAGGATTTAATGTTGTGCCCCTTTGAACAAAATCGAAAGTTTACTCTATACCCAAAATACCCCATCCTTCTCACTTTGTGGCCCAAAACTGTTACTTTTGAAGTCTGCTTTCATGACCAAAACGTGATTTTTACATTTGTCATTGTTTACATTGTATACATTATAATGCTAATAGCATATATGACACATTTAATTATCGACAAACATGAGAACTGAAACAAATAATCACTTTATGCAAGCCGTATTCATTTATTAGAGATACCTGTAGGCCATTAATGGCTAAATCATGTGGGGTGTGTTTGAGGGGAGGGTGGCGGTAAAAGACCCCGTATTCATAGGACGATAAGCTTCCAAAAGCCATTTGTTTACTTGGAGAGGGGGCAGGGGGACCCCCCATGTCATCCAGAGGGCTTTTCCCTGATGCCCCCGGCTTCCAATGTACTGGAACTGCTTCCACTCCCAATCCACGAATCCAGTAGCGTAACTGGGAATCAGGTGGGCAAGTTATTAAGCGGGGGGGGGGGGGGGGGGGGGGGGGGGGGGGGGGGGGGGGGGGGAGATTCATAGAATGGGAGTGGTTAGTATCACTCTGTTCATTTTGACATGGATAAGATGCGGTCTAAAGCTACACAAAATAAGACAAATTACAGCTGGTTTTACATTTATTTCATGTTCTTCAAAGGAAAGTAAACATTTATTGTTGTAACGTTTTACCATGGCAGGTAATAATTACCTGCCATGGTTTTACAAAATACACCAAACTACCGTTAATTGCTATATGCTCATATGAATAATATAATAAGGTGGTGGTGTTATTATGATAGCATTAAATAAGTAAATCGCCACTTCAATATACAAATACTCGATAACCTTACAAAAATTGCTTTTGTCAACAAATTATTGGAGTGAAAAAAGAGTGAATATATAAAGAGTGAATTTCACTCATTTAGAGTGAACTTCACTCTCATTGAGAGTGAACAGTAATGGAACATTTTAATTACTATCACATTCACATGAAAAACTTGCAAATTTGAATAACAAACAAAGAGTCATTATCCAAACTGTACTTACCTTTTCTCGACCAAACAACTGCTGTCATTTCGGTAGTGAAACGATATCATATATCAACATGATATTTAACTATGTAAAGTATCTAAATCTACTTTCTATGGTGTTTTTTATTGATGATGTTTTTACGCGTTTCATTAATGTAATGTATATTTAATCATTATTTGGACTTAAACATTATTGCAGAAACAATTAACATTGATATCATCATTAATTATCACTTCAATGTTTAAATTTAATACAATAAAAAATATTTTGAGCTTTTGAATGTATTTCTATTTGACTGTGTTCCGGCTCTCATATTTAAATCTGGTACAACTGATCACTCGCACAGAGTGAAAAGTCACTCGACACCGAGTGAAAAATCACTCTTTACAAGTGACAATGACTTCACTCTGAACAACGTGTGACATTTTCACTCTTTTACATTAAGAGGGTACTCTCGTCAATCCAATATTACAAATCAAACTGCACACATCATTTTGCTCCGTTTATACAGACAATATACTTACATCCTACAATATCAAAGAATGTATCACATTTTTATCTCTCTGAAACTACAACATTTCTCCTTTAATACGCACACATGACCTACAAACAGTCACTTGACATGCATACACTAGCAGAACACTGTGAGCAAACACACCCCGGTACAATATTTCGTAATTACACTCGTCCAAAGAAGTTCCTTGCCACTCATTGAAGTTCAAATATTGAAGTTCAAATATTTCACTTAAATATTTAATATAAATTAAACAATTGCATGTCAAAATAAGCAGACAATAATTCTTTATCATGTCTGTATGAAATTAAGATGTACACATTCATGCATGGCTGAGCACATTCATTAAGCAATGGTAAGGTTCATATTGTGTTCAATCATTCACATTAAATCCAATTTTTTGCAATCTTCTTCCACAGACCTTGCCATTGTCAAGTGAATGGGATCTGCCATGCATGAGTGATCATGTCTAAATTCCATGTTAAGCTGTTAGAGGATTACTTTCTGCTTATTTTGATATACAATTATATATATCTGATCTTCGTGAAGCAACGCAGTGTGTTCTTGCGACTAGCGACCAGACAGAATCTGCAGACAGAATTATACAATAAGAGTGTTCGCGAAGTTTTGGATAAGCATTGCTCTGAGCACACGCGATCACAACAACTTATCCGTAGCCCTAAGGGGCCATATCCAAACTCAAAGTGATTTTATAGCGATTTTCTACCGATTTTACCCCGGTATTACAACGGTATTTGTTTCTATTGTTAAAAGCATCGGAAAAAGATCGGTGATTAACTAGAGCCTCTCTACTTATCTGGCGTTAACAATAGAACTATTGTAGTACTCTCGATGGCTCAATTAGTGAAGCAGACAGATGAAAGCGCGAGGAAGGTTGTGTTATATTCTTAAAGAAATACTATAAGCTTTAAAAATCCGATCGTAAAATGTTTACGTTCACCGCCGATCAATGTATCTGGTCGTCAAGACATATGAATTAAGCTATCGCACTCTATTCATCTATTGTTCGGCGCAGTATTGCCATGATCTTGTGAAAGTAGCCCATTTCCCCCTTCATTCCATTGAAATCAATGCTGAAAACATTTTGGCGACATTTTTCCACCTGTTCTCCGTGAGGCTGTTATCTCGCTCCTGCTCAAGAAGCCCACTCTTGACCCGGACTTATTAAAAATTACCGTCCTGTGTCTAACCTGCCCACCCTTGGTAAGATCTTAGAGTATCCTACAGTGTCGAGGTTCAACGAACACATGCTTGAAAACAGCCTCACGGAGACCTTTCAGAGGGCTTATAAATCACATCACAGCACAGAGACTGCCCTTCTCAGAGTGAAAGATGACATGCTGAATGAGCTGGACAGAGGTAATGCAATGTTGGTGCTTTTAAACCTTTCATCCGCATTCGATACAATTGACCATGGCATCCTTGTTCAGCGAATGCATAGGGAGTTTGGTATCACAGGGTTAGCTCAGGGTTGGTTTGAAAGCTATTTAAAGAATCGTTCTAGTAAAGTATGTGTCCTTGGTGAGTATTCAAATAATCGTGTATTGCAATATGGTGTTCCACAGGGTTCTGTGGCTGGTCCATCAATTTTCACGGCATACGCTCAGCCAGTTGCGGAAATCATCAGGCGTCATCAGGTTGCGTATCATGTATATGCTGATGATACTCAGCTTTATTTTATTTGTTTTCTCTTTTTATTTTTTCATCTGCTATGACAAATCAAATATACAACAAACAAAAAAAGTTTACAAATCAGTTAGAATACACAATGTGTGTGGATAACTGTAACATCGATAAGTAGACTATATATCGCATGAATATGGTTACTATGCATAAATACAGGATGATGTATTAAAACATACACTAAATTACAAAATATAATATATTTCAATTATACAAAAAGCATGTGGAAAACGTCCCATTTTTTTAGGTAGAGAGTATTCTTAAGAGATTTTTTCCACATGTGTCTTTCAGTGTTATGGTACTTAATGATATCATGTTGGATGTTTTGAAATGACGGTTTTGAACCATTGCACCTATTTCTGTATACTGCAAATTTCGCAATCAACAAGATGTTATTGAGACCAGTATGTTTACTAATGGGGAATTTGCCAAAGAGAATGTCATTATCGCACAGCGACACCTTAATTTTACATTTACATATCCATTCCTCGAGCTTTCTCCAGATGGTATTAGTAATAGGGCACATACAGAATATATGGTAAATTGTTTCCTGGACCTGATAGCAAAAAGAACATTTATCGTCGCTGGAAATCTTTATCATCTTAAGGAAGCAGTTAGTGCTCAGGATACGCTGAGTTATTCGAAACTGAAACCATCTTAGCTTGATATCCCCAGTACATTTAAATGGCGCGTTGCAGATAGTTTTCCATTTGTTATCGTCGATGTACTGAAGTTTTTGCGACCATTTTAGCTTGGCTTTATTATTGGAATTGGGTAAAAGGATTTTGTAGATACGCCTACAGCCCTTTTTGTCTTTTAATAGAATATCAATGTTTAAAGGAATAAATGGTTTAGCAACCGGCTTAGCATTAGTAAACAATGACACATTTCTAAAACTCTCAATAATAGTACGTCTGAGCCCATGGTACTCAAGAAAGTTAGTTCTAAGATTAACATATTTTCTCCTAAGTGCCTCCAAAGAGTAAAATCCTCCCTCTGGGTCCATGAGATCATTAATATAGAGAATGCCATTTTGAACCCAACTGGAATAGAAAACAATATTACCACCGATATTAATCTGAGGATTGTTCCAGATACATGACCGTAGAACTTCGCTGCAATCGTTTGGCTTCTTGTGTTGCTGAAACGAATTCCAGGCAAGAAGAACTTCCTTCCAGAAGGTATTGCTCATCTTATTAATAAAATTGGTCCACTTATTGGAGCCGCAGATAAAGTTACCCATGTCCAGCTGTGAGAAATGCAGAAACATGATAACAGCTTTATTGGAATTACCAGCCCTTAAAAGACGTCTAATCCATGATATTTTCAGAGCGTTGAAAAATATACCAACTTGGATCATTTTTGTACCCCCTTCGTCATAATCGCCACACATCTGGTCCCTGCCAATCCTATCGGTCTTGCCTTTCCATATAAAATTGAAAAACATATTGTTAAGCTCATGTATCAAGTTGCAATCTGGATTGGGAATGGCCAGAACCAGATGACTGAATCTCGAGATAAAGAGGGACTTAACCACTGCTATTCTACCCAGAACTGTCAAGTATCTCTTCGACCATTGTTTCATCGATTTGCGAATATCTTCAACAATACTAGAATAGTTTAATGCTGGCATCTCATGCAGATCAAGACTGAAATCAACACCAAGCATGGAGAATCTATTCCTAACCCAGTTGAGATGACGTACTTAAAGGCAGCTCCTTCCGCTTAGAGCCTATCCACCAAACAACATTTGTTTTATTGCTATTTATACGTAACCCAGACATAACAGCAAATTGATCGAGAACATACAAATCAATGATTTCCTATACCTAGTGCAACTTTTCTGTTGCATGCGCGGTCATTGAAATCGCCATAACTTTAAAAGTATCCATTCGATTTTGTTGAATGAGGTATCAAACTGCGGAGAAGAAATTTGCTCATTCAATGTTTATCTCAGATTTTTGGTACCGATTATCTATTTTGAATTAGCTAACCTCAAAGCACCTGGTCAGAGACTTTATGTGCTAGGTGTATTTTAGTATGTGAAGCATAGAGCATAATGTACATGTGCCGTGATAATGACAAGTTGGATTCTGTATTCATAGCATGATCATCAAATGAAAATAATATACTGGTTTAATATAATGATCAGCAAAACATGTTATTGTAACCATGGTAGCGACCATGAGAATAGGGATCATAATTGATGGTATTGAAAATGATAGTGATATCGGTTAATTTTGTACTCATCATAGAACGAATTTGATTCAGGGCTACAATAAAAAAAAAAGAGATTGCACTATATTTTAATGTATATTGGTTGCTACATAAGACCACATGTTGTATATTAGTGTGTAAAACGATTAGTAAATATATGTATTTCTACATTTACTCTCCTGTAAATAAAACTAAAGCGTACAAGGTCAACATAAGTGGTAACCACTAGCCTGCGACAAGTACACCTAAAGGGATTAAAAAGCGCCCATTCATACCATTCATGCGCAGCGATCCTGGTCTGATAGGCATTGTTATCTGAGGTTATAGTTTATGGCCAATCGATTATAATCATTCAGTTTAATTTGTAGCACGACCCAATATTAGAGTTAGCGCGCTATTTTGAATCCAGTGTTATCCGCACGTGTATTACGAAGTTCTAAATAACCTATTAATGGGCGCTTCTTATCCCTTTAAAGGTATAATTGTCTCACCCACTAGCAACGTGCATTATCCAGTTACCGGACACCACTAGCAACGTGCATTATCTAAAAAAGGTCATAGATTATGTTGACCTTGCACGATTACGTGTAACGGGCGCCATTTTGAATTTCCACCATGGGGGGAAATTTGTTGGAAACAAGATGGCGGTGGCGTACTGGATCTCCTTTTTAAATCTATGACAACAATGAATAATGGACAATATGAGGAGCTCTAGAAATGTAGCAATCGGCCTCCAAACCATATGTATTTTTTTCGTATTGTGTGATCTTAATATACAAGAGATAAATAATGAAGATATATAGCATAAAGGTAGCTATCAATCATAAACTTCATAGACAAATTAACTACAACTAGATTCATGCAAATAAATAAATGAAAAATAAAACATTTATAGCGCCTTATCTACACTGTAAAACCAGTGCTCATAAGTAAACTTAACACGTTTTAACGCCTAAGCACTACTATTGTATCGTGTTTAATCTTAAGTTTAATCCCCCTTTCACATTTGAATAATAAACATGTTAAATTCTAAATAGATGGTTTGATCTAAGTGTTATAAAGTTTGACACTTCCAATCGAATGTGTAGGATTCAAATAGGCTACATATTGAATACACAACAAAAAATTAAACACAAAATAGCTAAATGTTACAAAGAAAACGTGTTTACAATTTTGATACTAGCTATTATTTCCTGATCATGTCACGACGTGTTAAGGGATTAAACAGTGAAAAACACTAAATGTTGAATGCAAAACTAATTCGCTCCCGGGATCACGCTAGCAACTGCCGCCATTTTGTATTTCACTAAGTGTGTGTCGACATGTCGCAGTTTCATTTCGGGGATGGAAAATTAGTTTCGTGGCTGCCACCAAACTGATTTTCCATCCCAAATTTAACTGCGATTCCATATGGGAGGCTGTCAAAGTGGGAGGCTGTCAAATATGTTATGATCACAAATGTTGTTCAGGGAGTTGGAGAGACATTCCAAGGTAAGGTGATGAGAACCTATATCAAATTTTATGTTATGTGCGTAGTATAAGCTATACTTATGCCGTGATGTACATCCATGATGAGCATATACTTTGAGAAGTTAACGTATACGCTACTTGCACGCAATCGCCATTATAGAACGCGAGGCTCTCTCCTCTTATCAGCGCGCCCTACCGCGCCACGCAATGCACAAACCTGTGTAAAACCATCGATGCAGTGTGGCATGTTAGTGCGTGATAGTGCGTGTGAGGGGAGTGCCTCGCTTTCAATGTGTTCCACCCGTACCGTGCAAGTAGCGTATAGGATCTAACCATCTTACTAAAAATATCACTTTAACTTCCTATAACTTGTGACCACAACGCTAACACGTTGATGGCCGCACCAACCACTGGTACAGCCTGATTACATGCACCATAATTTATGGACCTGTTTAGAATCTAAACATTTGATCACATGTTCAAGTGACAGTGTTTTATCTTTTAACACTAGAATCTGAGCATGTGTTAACTCTAACTGCATAGTATGTAAACATATTATAAAGCTAAACACCTTTACCATTTCAATCCTAAACGCAGTTCAATCTAAACACATTTAAATCCTAAACGTGATTTCCCTAAACAGATTTTGATCTAAATATTTACAAGAGTATCGCATTTATTTTGAATTTGTTAAGAGACTTTAAAATCTAAAAAGCTCTCAGCATACTCCACAACGCTCCAACGCTGAGAGCAAGCGTTGACCACCGTTTTCCAATCTGGATGCGTCATTTTGTTGTGGTGGAGCTACTACGCATGTGTGAGAGCGCAAAGAGTTCGAGCGTAGTGGAGTATGCTGAACGCTCGCTCCCCGAATTCCTAATTGGAACAAAGGTTGAACAACCTAAATCATTATAAAGTGCTCATTTATACATTTTTTTTTTCAACCGCCAATTTTTCGAATATTCGGTTATTTGTTCATGTTGTGTGTCATATCAATGACAAGCTGCTGTGTTCCTCTTTCCAACGATATCCCATTTGTAGTAATCACTTATTCCCGTGCTTAGACACTTGTTTGAGAATATGTGGAACACTGGAAGTCTCAATCTGAATGTGCCAAAATCACGCATCAAGCATGAGGCTAGGCTCTAAATTGCTAGCCTCTAAATTGCTACACATGAGTGATTGCTACAGGTGAGGAATCATCGTAAAGATGAGCACATCAGCTTTTTATTTATATGACACACAACATAAAAATATCACAAAATACTCGACAAATTGGCGATTGGGTCAGTCCATTTCTAGGCTTTCCGCGACCATAATGTAGTGCAGTACTGTAGCTCTGACCCGCTTCTCTAAGATTCGTTGTTGTCTACTTTCTCAATTAACGTAAGTGGTCTGCGAAATCAATTTAAAAAAAAAATACTAATGCTGCATTTCACAAAATGCTGAAGGTGTACCACAAATAAACGAGGTAGCCTACTTATCAACGTCAGAAAATGAAAAGGCAATTTTGCATTCATTAAAAAAAAGACATTTTGGCAAAATTATGTTAGATATGTATAACATGAAGAAAAAAATCGAAACGGACTTTTATGCTTTCGAAACGGCAGTCGTATGCAGACGACAAATGTTCACAAAATGTTTAAATATGTCCAAATTATTGAATTTCATCACCATATTTAGACTCGCCATGAGAATTGCATTATAATATGTACAGACAAGCCTTGGTTCAATAATACTTGAGATAGACTTTGAAAGTTGGGGAAGGTTTGTTAGAAATGTTTTTTTGTATAATGGTAAAACTAATTAATAGCCGCGTGGAAAGTGTTAATGTTCCTGCTGTTAGACTACGACAACGTCGACAAGTCTAAATTAGAAGCTTCTTGCAGACGTGAGCCAAGTTGGTATCTGCGCAGCCCAAATCAGACCATTTCCAGGCTGCTGTCAACCACAACATAGTGCAGTCCTGCTCGCCATAGTTGTTGGGCTGATCGACTTCCCAGTTAATATAATTTGCCTACCAATAAAATGAAATGATGCATATCATTGTACAAAATACAAATGGGAAAAAATTATATTTGTTAACAAACTGGTAAACGGTTTTGCAATGAGTAGACCTTAAGCTTAAATATGGATAGAACTTATAAAAGTCGTAGATTTCATTTCATTTTATTTCATTTCATTTCATTTCATTTCATTTCATTTCATTTCATTTCATTTCATTTCATTTCATTTCATTTCATTTCATTTCATTTCATTTCATTTCATTTCATTTCATTTCATTTCATTTCATTTCATTTCATTTCATTTCATTTCATTTCATTTCATTTCATTTCATTTCATTTCATTTCATTTCATTTCATTTCATTTCATTCTTAAACAGTTTTATTATAGGCACAGTAGAACTCTATGTTCATCGTAATACTTGTATCAATTTAAAGCCGTTGTTTATGTAAAACATATAAGAACATAAATGGAATCATGGAATACTTCCCAACCCTATAAGGTAAAAATGTAATGAAAATAACCTAAAAACAAATCGAAGGATAGTGACATGATTTCTGTGCTTCGCATATAAATAACTCGCCTCTTACCAGAGTGCCGTCTACCCATTCGAAGGTTCCTTCTTCCAATCTATCTTCGAATCCGATCCAATAACCAAATGTACCATAACCCATGCCATTGTCCATTACGTTAGCTTTAACATTATAACACAGAATAAAACACATAAGGTTTATGCTAAGGCAACTTAGAAAGTATGGTATGATCGGGCGGGGAGTAAGACAGGAGAAATAGACTACCAATAGCGTGGCGCGGACGTTTGGGTGCTGGGAATGTTAGTACTTTGCTTGGTATTAAGGGAAAAAATATTGTGATCATCAACCTGTGTGCCAAGTGGCAACGCAAACAACTTACCGGCCATGAAGTCTTGTTCTTCCACGCTGTGAACACTGGCTAAGAAAGCGTCCTTAGACAGGCAGTCTGCTTCGGCTTGGCTAAAGTCCAATAGAGACGTATGCGCGAAATAATAGCAGAAATCTCCATTGGCAATCCAGCTGGATTCGCAGGTAGCTGTATTATAAATACAATTCTTAAACAGGTAAGAAGGTTTACGCAATTATCCGAGAAATCAGCGACATTTACATGAGGCGATATAAAACTCGCGCAGTGCGTGGAACCTATAGTTTTGTTCCATCACGCATTTTCGCAGTGTGTCTTACTGCGAATGACAGGGCAGGGACCGTACCGAACAGGACAGGGCAGGGCGGGGCAAGGCAGAGCACGACATGACATGACATGACATGACATGACATGACATGACATGACATGACATGACATGACATGACATGACATGACATGACATGACATGACATGACATGACAGGGCAGGACAGGGCAGGACAGGGCAGGACAGGGCATGGCAGTGCATGGAGGGGAAGGGCATGGCAGTTTAGGGAGGGGCAAGGCAGGGTAGAGCATGGCAGGGAAAGACATGGCAGGGCAGGACAGTGCATGGCAGGGCAGGGGAGGGTCAGGTCAGGTCAGGACAGGGCAAGGCATGGCAGGGTAGGGTAGGATAGGGAACGGAGGGGCAGGTTAGGGCAGGGCGGAAAGGTGAATGGCAGGGAAGGGAGAGGCAGGGAAAGGAAGTAGAGCAGAAAGGGCATGCAGGGCAGGCAGGGGATGGGCGGGGATAGGCAGGGCAGCGCTGGACAGAGTAGGGCAGGACAGGGCAAGGCAATGCAGGACAGGGCAAGGCAGAGCAGGACAGGGCAAGACAGGGCAGGAGTGGGCAAGGCTGGGCAGAGCAGGGCGGAGTAAGGTAGGTAGGGCAAGGAAAGGAAAGTAGGCAAGGTAGGGCAAAGTAGGGTCAGCCAAGGCAAGACAAGAAATTAGAAGACAAGGTAAGAGGTTCCAACGTGCAAACGGATTGCAGCTTTCTGGAACATCTGGAAATATAATTTAATGTATGTTTTAGTACATCTTGCATGTTTTTTATGTTTATTTTTGTGTATCTTGTAGTTTTAATAATTATAGTACCGATTCAGCCGATTGGCTACGATGACAATAAATAATATCTTTAATACGTTATCATGGTTATACAATAATAATAAGATCGAAATTACCTTTAATGGTTATTACAAAAGCATCACTTCTAGAATTCCCAAAAGGATCTACCGACGAGTACTCAACCGACGTGTTACCAATTGGAAACGAGGATCCAGGACTCTGGCTGGATGTCAGTGTTTGCGTGCCAGAGTTATCGGTCGCATACGGCATCGTCCAATTTACAATGGCCGTTTTAAAACCATTAACAGTGTGTTGGATAATGTTGGCAGGCATATCAAAGATGAATGGCTTCTCTGTATCTGAAAAGAGTAATACAGACCTTTAGGCGACGACAAAAAAACCATTCTACGGGCAAACAATTCTCTCAGGTCGGATCGGTCGGTCGGGCGGTGTGGTTATTTTGTTTGTTTTTTAATTTCGGGAAATGGTTGTAAATTTTCAATCATTTTCGAAATTTCCCAAAATTTGTTTTTAACAAAAATCAAAAATTGCAAATGTGTGCCGTATTATGGCACCAGGGCACTATGTGTCCTTCTACATCGGCTTATAATTATAATATTCATCCATCATAAATGGAATTCTGTGTTTGGGAACACCTACAATCAAGCCGGACGAAATGCATAGTTTCACGATTGCAAGATCAGGGCTCTGCTGCATAAGATTAATCTTGAGTGAACTTAGGAAGAGTTACTTTTAACTATTTTTAAATCTGGTTACGAAAAATATTAAACATTCTTCCGGTTCTAAAGTTAGACACAGGGTGTACGTCATGAGGTTTCAACTCACAAATACTTAAACAATATTCCTAAGAGTTGAAAACTTAAGAAGAAGAATAACTCTTCTTCAGATGAATCGCCCCTGGGTTGGAACTTCAGTTTTCAACCAACCAGCCAGTCAGGCAGATAACTCACAAAAAATACCTGCCAGGCAGAATTTCAACCAGCCAGTGTAGCTTACTTGCACTTAAGTTTGATGGTTTAGTGGTCAAGGGACAGTCCAACTGAACGGCTCTTTTCAGAGCAACCAATATTTTCAAGTAGGAAAGGGCACTTACTCTCAATCATCAGGCAAGGGGCGGTTCAAATGATGGTAGAGAAGTGACAGTCTCTATGTTTTGCTTATAATAATTTTGTCCTGAAGAAGTCTGAGCTAATCCTGACGAAAGCTGGATATTTTAAACTTATCCGACAGCGAACCCGTTAAACTTTTAATCTACATAATACCATGTTGTTGGGCCTTTTTCTAACCTTGTATGGTAACTATAAATGTAGCTCTAATTGAATTGCCATTGTGATCTATCGACGTATACTCAACAGACGTGATACCGATTGAGAACGATGATCCGGGACTGTGGCTGGATGTCAAAGTTTCCGAGCCAGAATTATCGGTTGCGTGTGGCTCAACCCAGTTCACAATGGACGTTGCGACACCATTGTCGGTGTCCTGTACGATGTTTCCAGGCATATCAAATATAGCCGGCTTCTCTGTATCTGAAAAGAATATTTTCCATGAAAGAGTATTATATCTTACATTCTTAATCTTAAGCAGATGCTTGTTTGTTGTTGGTGGTGGGGTTTTTCGATTACTTTTGTTGCTGGTGGGTTTTTTTCTCGATTACTTTTGTTGTTGGTGGTGGGTTTTTTCGATTACTTTTGTTGGTGGTGGTGGGGTTTTTCAATTACATTTAGCTATTACGTATGTGAAAAAGCACTCTAAATAAACTACGTTGCAAAACCATCTGCCGACACATTCGTCATGCAGGTTATGGTCAAGAAATTGTTCATTATTTAACTTCTTCTAAAAATTAAAAAATATATTATTATATTTATCAATTATTTTGAAAGCGCATAATTGATCCGTTTCAGTGTGTCGCAGCGAAATCAATAGCGATAGGGATAAAGTTATCCTGTGGTCATGGTAATGGTTCCTCTTGCATCAAATTTGAACCTAATCAATCGGCTCCACATTTGAACTTAATCGAATACCGACTTACCACAGGCTATTTTCCTATCAAAAAGTGCATCCAGTTTCTCTGGTGTCCAGTTCTGACTATCAATGAGTGAATACGGATCATCCGTGAACCACAAATCCTGGAGTGGTATCTCTGGACAGACATTGATATGGCTTTGTCTTATCGCAACACGCGTGCAGGAACAACGTTTCTTTGACGGGATTGACCATCTTAAAAGTCCGATTGCAGGATCTTTTCGTCTGATCATCATGCACATGTCTGATTCCACGGGGTAAGTGAGGTATACTGTATTAATAAGGCAGATAAGAAAAATATTGTACTTTATGTCCCAGAGCCAAGAATTAACACAATTGATGACCAGACAACATTTTGCGCTAATATTTACATATAGGGTAGGTGCATGTATGAGACCATTATTTGATGACCAGACAAAATGTTGCGGTAATATTTACATATAGGGTAGGTAAAAATGTGTTTGTTAATCTCATCTGGCCAACCTTTAAGATTAGAAAAAAGCACCGTGTTATAATAATTTTATGTTTGTTGAGGTACTATGACGAAAAAATGACGTCATCATTATAAAACACCTTGGAGCATAATTTTCAGACAATTCGTCCTTTCTATTGAACTATATAAGAAAACGCGACATCCGAAGATGAACAGGGTTACGCATCACACACCAACAGATAGAGGATCGCATAGGGCCGTGTGTTTTGAACTCGCCACCCTTCCCGTTGCATTGCATGTCCAGATTTTTACATTTTACACCATCTGAGATTGAATTAGCATATCGCAATAACTACTTGTTCTACCCCATAAAAAGTATATATTTTCTGAACGGTAATCTCACAAGAAATCCAAATAAGCTACTGGAATTTAAATAGGGCACGGTAGATAAGAAAAATATTGTACTTTATGTCCCAGAGCCAAGAATTAACAAATTTGAGGACCTAATGGTAACATGTTGTGATTAAGAATGTTCAAAATATATCGATTTTTTTCATATTTGATTAAAGCTCAATAATAATTTTATACCGATCTCAATCATAACTTTACTGTGCATATTAGTTCCTCATGCAATTACCCATCAGAAAAAAAATGATTGTCAATGGTAACTTGTTGAAATACACTATATCGGGAAGTAAATAAGCACAAACGTTTAAATTTCATATTTATTAGAGTTTACAAGTATATTTTTAGGGGTATGCACCTATCCTGAACGGCATATTTATTAGAGTTTACAAGTATATTTTTAGGGGTATGCACCCTATCCTGAACGGCATTTTTGAATTCCCCTATTTGAGAGCTTTCCAAAAATGTATAATTTTGCTATCATCGGTTGAATACTTTTGTTGATATAGTCATGTATGTAAAACCGATGAATTAGGGCAAGTTCACTGTGTAGCGAATAGCGAAAAAGCCAAGGACAATGCAATCGAATAATGATTACAATTGTTACATAATAGTTGTCACGGTTGTTGAAACAGAATCTTATAGAATATAAAATAATCTATAAAATGAGAGCAAAATCATATTTGTACCATACAGGGATGAGGAGTTACGGTTAATTGAACGTAGAATTGGGAACGTTTTCTATATTCCCCATAGAGATTGTACACAACGCCACCGCCACCGCCGCCGCCGCCGCCACCGCCGCCGCCGCCACCGCCGCCGCCGCCGCCGCCGCCGCCGCCACCGCCGCCGCCGCCGCCACCGCCACCGCCGCCGCCGCCACCGCCACCGCCACCCCTGACTTTCACAATATAATCAATCATATCTCAGCCAATCAGTTATAGAAATACCTGATTTATTCACACAATGTAGCTAGATAAATAGGCTTTCAAATGACACCTCAACCATAGCTCTACCACATTTAGTTGTTGAGTTAATAGAGAGAGATGGATGATTCGACACAAAAAATGCAACGCCACCACCCTTTTTGTGTGGTGAGTTCAAAACACATGGCCATAGGCGATTCAATAGGGAACTTGAACAATGTAAATAAATAAGAGCGAGGAAGTACATGTGTGGTCGAGTGGATAGCACGCAGGATTAAGTTTCCAGCTACAATAGACTAGTTTTACCCAAAACAGTTGTGGGATCTTATAATTACCTGCACCTACCCTATCCGGAAATTTGCTCAGATTCTGCCGCAAATGATGAAAAACATAACAAATATGCTAATTTCGCAATGTTTTCAGATAATTTTGGTTATTTAACGATACCCAGAAATAACAGCTTTTGATAACAGCAATAACGATATCTGTCACTATCAATTTATAAAAAAAATCTAGTTGTTAAAAACAAATAAATGAAAAATGAATGAATAATATTGCCACAACTACTATTACAAACCACAAATCGTAAACACATTATTTCTTACCATTTATGACGGAGAAGGTTGATATCATGTTCATGTTCACACAAAAACAATGAGAGAGAGAAAGAGACAAGGCCGGGAAGAGAAGAGGAGAGCGATCGGAGAGAGAGCACGGGTATTTGCTCAAGTGGGGTCTAACGTCTATAATACATGTCACATGGTCATGGCAAAATAACACGGCTGTCAGTCACCGTGTTCTGTCGCGAGATATTGTGTGTCACATTTTGACTATTTCTCAACCGTGTCACAGGCAGACTTAAAAATTAGCTAAAAGTCGCGTGTCGCAAAATACGTTTATTGGGCCTTTTTTCTGCTGTGGTCAACCGCGGTACCGTTTACAGCGACAATATTATTATGACATTACTGTGAATTGATAATGAGAAGCCGAAAATTATACTAATGATATTATCTACATTTGTTAGAAAGTCGTACGCTATAACATTAAGAATCTGCCCGTCAATATTCATGGAGCCCGGATCATCATTCCAATATTGAAACATAATATTAAATATTATTAATACTAATTTTTCATCGCTCTGCAATCGATTGGTAGCATTTTTTATTCAATTTTTGTCAAAAAACGCCTATATCTATAGCAAAGAAAACATTGTATATAATATCATAAAACTTAATAACTTTGTCCATTATGGTTTCTATTGTATTTACTCAATGAATATTATTCGGTACGCGTGTTTTACATTGTTTTATAGGTATTTTGAGGATTATGACGGCCGTTTTGGCGGGCCAGCCATTTAGGATTTGAAGAATGGAATCAAGATGAGATTAATATCAATAAGGGGGGACTCGAGGAAGTTTTTTTATTGATTTATCGAGTGCTGTAATTTTTGAACTATTAATCAAATGTATATAAAAGTATACATTTTTTGAAAGGATATAATTGGTCACTTTTTTGACCCAACATTTTTGTGACAAGCGTACAAAATTATTTTTGAGTAAAAAATAACCAAAACGCTGGATTGTAATGTTAAAACACTAACTTAGGGACGATTTTTTAAATTTTTTGGATGATATTGTGTTCATATAAACTATGCATCATTCATTTTCCAACTTTCACATAATTAAAACTCTCCACCGTGAATAATGTCCTCTCTTCATTCCCGAAGAGTGACTGTTAAAAATAGGATTTTCCTTGCAGTTTGTATTAATTAAAAAGGAATCAAATTGAAAAGTGAAGCGAAGCGTTCAGTCGTGCACGCTACGATACATTAATGATTGACTTTTTATTAAAAAAAACCCATTATATTTATATCTCTAGAAAACGTGACTGTGACTAGAAAATTGACGACCCAGAATTTGAAATTAAGTCAATGTTATAATCATCCTTGCGTGTCTTAATGATTGACTTTTTATTAAAAAAAACCCATTATATTTATATCTCTAGAAAACGTCATTTGTGGCTAGAAATGTGACGACCCCGAATTTGATATAGGCCTAGTCAATGTTATAATTATCCTGGCGTGTCATGCAATATACACATTTGGAATGGTATATTTTATAACGAAACCAAAAAAGAGATTTCAATATTTTATTTGTTTAATTTTGGAAGTTAGGGCACGGAGCGATGTATCTAATTAAAAAAAAGAAGATTCCAATCACTAATACTGAGCAGTGGACAGATTTGAAATATACAATAACGTTATCATGTAATTTCAATACATTTTAAACATACAGGTCCGCATTCTTGTACGTATTTAAACGGAGTTATAAGCAAAACACGCGTCAAACTTTAGACATTAAACACATCGTTCAACTAAACGCATTTCTTGAGAAATTGTTTAGTTTAAACACGCGTCTAACTCGCTGAAAAGTGTCTAACTATAAACATTAGTATTCATGTAGTTTAACTCGCGTTTAACCAAACTTCTGCATCAAGTGTATGTCGTTATCTTCCATTCGCGATGCTATGGTTTGAATAAATAGACCTTTTCAAATAATGGCTTTCACTGTTGGTGAATTATTACAAAGATAAATTGACTAGTTAATAAATTAATTAAATGATCAATTTTATAAATAAATTTTGATCCAATAGTGGGGTTTTCATATGTAAATAAAGTGTATGAATGAGTAAATTAATGTAGATAAAGAAGGCATATTATATAGATACGGAAAAAAAAGAAGTGTTAATCCCTTTAGTCCACTCCTATCAGCCAGTGGAGCGGATATGTAACAAAAAATGGCCAAGATGTTCACTTCTGGCAGGAAGTATGAAAATTGGCATATAGGGGTGTTTTGATGCACTGATTTCAAAAAGCCAGGAACCCACATTTTTCGAGCAATGGTGCGGCGGCCATCTTGGATATCAAAATGGCCGCCATTCAAATATAGGAGATTTAGTAAAATTGCTCTAAATAAAATATCTTTGAGATTCATACCATGAGATTTCACCAATATGTTCTCTATAACACGGTGCATAATTTTAGGTGGATAGGTTGTGCCAGTTGTACTTTGTTTATTACTTGTTACCATGGAAACCATCAAAAATAGACATTTTTGGGCAAATATACCTCTAAAATCCCTCTTATTTGGAGGTTTTTGTCATCTATTCATCATGAAATGGCTGTTAGTATCATCTGCAATTATACATAATTTGGATGAGAAATTTGTATTTCAATTTTGAGTGGTATCCATGGAAACTTTTTTAATGGCGGTTTGACGAAATATATGTCAAAATCACTCATTTTTCAACCATTTTCACCAATCTATTGCTGGTAAAACACTATTATAGTGAATCGGGTGTGAAAAGATGTTCACTACTGGCAGGAAGAATTAAAGTTGGCTTAAAGGAGTGTTTTGAAGCGCTGATTTCAAAAATCAAGGAACCCACATTTTTCGAGCAATGGTGCGGCGGCCATCTTGGATTTCAAAATGGCCGCCATTCAAACATAGTAGATTTAGTAAAATTGCTCTAAATCAACTATTTTTGAGATTTATACCATGAGATTTCACCAATATGTTCTCTATCACATGCTGCCTAATTTTAGATGGATTGGTTGTACCATTTGTAATTTGGTTATTGCTTGTTACCATGGAAACCATCAAAAACAGACATTTTCAAGGAAAAATACCTGTAAAATTGCTCTTAATCAACTATATTTGACATTTATACCCGATATTTCACAAGTATGTTCTCTATAACATGGTGCATAATTTTAGATGGGTTGGTTGTGCCAATTGTGCTTTGTTTATTACTTGTTACCATGGAAACCATCAAAAATGGCGGTTGAACAAAAAGGTCAAAATCACTCCTATTACAAATGTTTACCAATCTACGGCTTGTATTCTTTTGCCCTGTAGTCAGTTGAGCTGGCCTTCCCGGTCAAAGCCGTTGGGGTGGCACATGACCACCCGGGAGGTACGCTAATGACAGGAACAAACTGGTATGGTAAGGGCCAGCCAAAATGCAATGATCCCATACAGTTGAGAAACGAGCAGGGGTCCATACAACGCCGGGATACAACGCAAGACACCTGCCATTGGCCAGGTCACCCAAATCAGTGTAAAAATATGATATGTTAGTATGGACAGAAGTGTTTGTATTTGTGATTTAGGCATTTTTTGACAACGAAAGAATATACATCGGACATTATTTGCAGCGCAAGTTTCAGAGCCTTGTCAATACATTTTCTGAGTGAAAACAAAAGTTCATACCTGAGGATTGAGAAGCGGTATGCAAAATCATCGATAGCCAGTACACAGTGAGGCAAGAGGGTGCCTAGACTGAAATATAGTCATCTTTCATGTTTGGTGCCTAGACGGATAATCATTCAAATTATCCTTAAAAAGTAGGATAATGTAGAGAGATTAGCCGGCTAAAAAGCGGTGAGAGCTCTGTAGAAACAGCGTTCAGCGAAATTAGACATCTAATCGGAAATTGCTACGACCATGAGACGCATCATTGATCATAGATACCAATAAACTGTTGATGATTTAATGTGATGGGATCGATTATAGGATAGCGTTGAATTGAGTTGTTGTTCATTTTCATTAGTATTTGAATTTTAGCCTTTTGCTATATCATGGACGTAGCACGGATGCAATCTTCCTTTCTATTTTTATTCAATCCCTATTATTCCCACCCTGTTTCTAACATGTGTGTTCCTTCTATGCACCTTCATCATGTTCATGCTTTGCTTGTACTATTATTTCTTGATGGTAGATTATTAAGGTTGTAGATAGTCTAAACGACTTCTTCACTCTGTGAACACCCATATGCTGAGCTACTTTGGTCACATCTCACGACGAGACGCAGGGGTAACAACTTAGAGAAGGTTATTATGCAAGGCATGATTGAAGGGAAGAGAAAGAAAGGCAGATCTTGGTCCTGATGGATTGACCAAATAATATCTATTACTGGACTCTCTCTCTGTGATTGTTACTCCTTTGCTGAAAATCATCATCTGCTAGCACAGTATCCGCGAGGTCACGAGCTGTCAGTCATGACAGGAACCAACCAACCAACCATCCATTTCATCACCCTTATAGTCTACTGCAATAGTTCCCCAGGAGTAGCTCTCTACTGATCATTGTCATTATGGGTAAATTAGGTAGGGAATTTGCGGTTTTTTAAAGAGGACTAATTGTGCTGCCTAGTTTTGTAAAAAGGTGCATATGTTTTGCAAAAAAAAAGCACACATGCCTGAAAAAACACAAGATGGACACACAAAAAATGTGCTGTTGGATGTTTTATCGCATTTTACCGATTGCTAGGGTAAATAGTCCTAACTACGGGCTAAATAAGTTTCCCCGGAGCAGATCTAATCAGCGCTGATCACTCGTATAGCTTGCCCGACCGGGCCAAAATAACCGGGCACTATGTTTGATTACGAGGGCGGATCAGTGCTCCAGCTACACAAGAAAATACTTTCTTTATTGTATTATGCCATGCTTTTACCACATTCTTAGCTTCCTCTGCCGTAAATTTCTTGCAGGCTTTTAAGCTATTAGCCGTCTTTTGCATGTCTGTAGAAACAGTACAGCTAAAGTTTATCCTCTAGCCGCTGATAAAGTTTATGGCAAACTCAAATCGCATGGCATGCTGACTAAGCTATCCAGTGGTAGTAGTCTCCACTGTTTCCACTGGAGTGCAACAGGGTTACATGCTGGCTTCATTCCTTGTTGCAATATTTGAAGACTACAATTATTGAAGAAGGCTGCATGTGATCATGACTGAGGAGTTGTGGCACATCTACTTTCCTCGAGACGGCATCTTGCCGTTGTTCTAAAACGACCTACATTTTGCAGATGACTTCGCCTTACTTGAGACCACAATTATGTGAGCTCAGCTGACAAATACTGCTACAGCAGCAAAAGACCTTGGCCTCATCATTAATATTAGCGTATCCAAAACAGTGTAGATGACTGCCAACTGATGCAGTCCTCACCTAACACTCCAGGTATATTGATATGCTATCAGCCATGTGGCGGATTTCAGGTATCTTGGGTCTATTATGGCACATATTTCAGGTATCTGTGGGTCTATTATGGCACAGATTTCAGGTATATGTGGGTCTATTATGGCATCGGGCGCAAGTAACCTTAAAATATATGCAGGACTTAGCATGGTGTGCATTCGGGAAGTTAGAATGTCAGTAGAGGAGCCCTAGCTATCACAACAAAAGTGAAATTATTCAACACGTGTGACACGTTTGCTGTATATGGCTGTGAATCTCAAGATATGGAATGCAGTACATTAATGCCTCTGCTATCTCTTGCTACAGGATAATCCTTAACACTTTCCACGCGGCTATTAGTTTTGCCATATATACAAAACAGATTTTTCAGTAACCTCTCCCAATTTTCAAAGTTTACCTCAAGGATAACCAAGACTAGGCTTGTTTGCATTTCTTTCAATGCATTTCTCATGGTGATTCCAAATAGGGTATTGAAATTCAATGCAATATGTCATTTTTAACATTTTGTGAAATTTTGGAATATCGTCTGCAGACTCCTGCCGCGTGGAAAGTGTTAAATAACGCACGGATCATGCTCCAAACCACAATTTATGACATGGCCAAGACAGAGCCTTTTATCCACCGTGTAAAGTGCCGCCAGCTGAGAATCCTTGGACATATAGATTTCAGCTCCGTCTCCTTGATGAAGAGCAATGTATGCCATCTACATACCAATTGCCGAAGGTTAGGCTTGCACGAGCTGGTCGTCCAAAGAAGACCTGGTTGTCAATGTACATCATATTTGACCTACATGTATATACAACACGTAATAGTGGACAATGAAAGCATGATTCAAGAACGACTGTGACAGATAATCACTCTTGCTGAAGACCTACGTACATAGAGAAAACTTCTAGTCGCCTGCTCTTCAGACGAAGGATGATGATATATTATCGCGAAAGCGCTTTTGTCCCTTAACATTATCACAGGCATTACGGAAGATTTAAGGCTACAATGGGACAGAAGAATTTTTGCAACGCGAGCGAGCATACAATCTTTTTTGTGTGAAATAAATTAAAACATTACAATTTTAATATTAATTTTGAAAATATTAAGTTGTCTTGACCATCACAGAATCTCGATCGGTTGCACACTATTTTCGACTCTAAAATGTGCACACAATGCACTTCAATCGTAACCCTTGACCTTCTCTTGCAGGTTTTAAAGATATTAGCCGTCTTTTGCGAAAAACTAGAAACAGTACAGCTCAAATGCATCTGCTTCTCTAGCCGGTTATCTTGTCGCCGTTAAATAGCAGGGACTATGTAGAAAAACGCTCTAAAGTCGTCTGCATTAAAAAAAAATGGCACCTAAAATGGTTGTCACCTCCATGCAAGAGGGTGCCTATACTGAATTTCAAAATGGTGCCTAAACTTGATTTGAGGGATTGGTCGTCTACCCGCGAGAGGGTGCCTAGACTGAAAGCCTATAGTCGTCTCCATTAAAAATGGTGCAGATAAACATTAAAAATGGTGCCTATACATGGGTACTTGGTCGTCTCCCTAAGAGAGGGTATGTAGACTGAAAGCTTGGACGTCTCCCATCAAGACAGGGTGCTTAGACTGTAAGCTTTAAGTTAATGAACAAAGAGAAGCGAAATTAGGATCAAGAATTATTGCTTGATTTATAATAGGTACAAACGTAAACAATGGCGAGAAAAGGACCTGAAACCACTGCCTGTAGATTCAAGAAAAAATGACCACTAAGAATTATTGCTTGATTTAGGTACGGACATGAACAATGGTGAGGACAGGACCTCAAACCACTGCCTGTAGAGGTGTAGATGCCAGGCAAGGTAATGATCGAGAATCAATTTGTCCATTATGAGGACAGGACCTGAAACCATTGCCTGTATGCAAGGCAATATAATGATCGAGAATTATTGCTTGATTATTAGGTACAAACTTAAACAATGGTGAAGGCAGGACCTTCAAGTTTCTAGATGTTATATACTACACATATTTTCCAAAACACAATTAGAAATAATAAACGACTTCTTCATTCTATCAACACCCAAATGCTGCTCTACTTTGCCCACATCTCACGACGCAGTGGTAACCACTTAGAGAAGGTTATTATATGCAAGGCATGATTGAAGGGAAGACAAAAGAAAAGCAGACCTCGGTCCTGATGGATTGACCAAATAAGATCGATTACTGGACTTTTTCTCCGTGATTGTTACACTTTTGCTGACTTTTGGCGTAGTATCTGCGCGCATCCAACCAATATTTATTTATTTTTAAATCAAATTTTGATGGTTACCATGACAACCAGTATGGTAAATACAACAGACACAATTAATCCTTTACTGGCTCTGTATACAATTTCATGCATTTTGTACCACACTGAAATATATATTGAACTGTTGTGTTTAGAAACTAATAGAGTGGTGAACATTTTGAAATTGTTGAAAAAGGAGTGATTTCGACCTTTTTGTTCACTAAACTGCCATTTAAAGGTTTCCATGGAGACCACTCAATTAAAATGCCAGTTTATAACCTAAATTATGTACATTTGTACGTTATGAACACGTGTAAGTTATGTACATTGCAGATGATACTAAAACAATATACAATGAATAGTGGACAAAGACCTTCAAATAAGAGTAATTTTACAGGTATTTCTGCCCATAAATGTCTATTTTTGATGGTTTCCATGGTAACAAGTAATAAACAAAGCACAACTGGCACAACTAACCCATCTAAAATTATGCACCATGTTATAGAGAACATACTTGTGAAATATCGGGGTATAAATGTCAAATATAGTTGATTAAGAGCAATTTTACAGGTATTTTCCCTTGAAAATATCTGTTTTTGATGGTTTCCATGGTAACAAGCAATAACCAAATTACAAATGGTACAATCAATCCATCTAAAATTAGGCAGCATGTGATAGAGAACATATTGGTGAAATCTCGGGGTATAAATCTCAAATATAGTTGATTTAGAGCAATTTTACTAAATCTACTATGTTTGAATGTGGGTTCCTTGATTTTTGAAATCAGCGGTTCAAAACACTCCTTTAAGCCAATTTTAATTCTTCCTGCCAGTAGTGAACATCTTTTTCACACCCGATTCACTATAGTAGTGTTTTACCAGCAATAGATTGGTGAAAATGGTTGAAAAATGAGTGATTTTGACATATATTTCGTCAAAGCGCCATTAAAAAAGTTTCCATGGATACCACTCAAAATTGAAATGCAAATTTCTCATCCAAATTATGTATAATTGCAGATGATACTACAAGCAATTTCATGATGAATAGATGACAAAAACCTCCAAATAAGAGTGATTTTAGAGGTATTTTTGCCCAAAAATGTCTATTTTTGATGGTTTCCATGGTAACAAGTAATAAACAAAGTACAACTAGCACAACCTATCCACCTAAAATTATGAACCGTGTTATAGAGAACATATTGGTGAAATCTCATGGTATAAATCTCAAAAATATTTTATTTAGAGCAATTTTACTAAATCTCCTATATTTGAATGGCGGCCATTTTGAAATCCAAGATGGCCGCCGCACCATTGCTCGAAAAATGTGGGTTCCTGGCTTTTTGAAATCAGTGCATCAAAACACCCCTATATGCCAATTTTTATGCTTCCTGCCAGAAGTGAACATCTTTTTCACATATCCGCTCCACCTAGATTTCGACATCTTAACTTATTTCATCTGTCACCAAATGAACATGTGTATGAAGGTCGAGGTGGACCTGTGCCTTTAAACTTACCTACAGTGATAATCTGGATAAGGATGTGTACAGCAATGACTTCCATGATGTTGTTACTAGTGTTCAATCACCAGAGCTCGACAGCAACCAATGCCGGGAACCAATCTTGGTATCAACAACAAACTATCGCGAGATGATTATAACATTGCTATACCTATTATGATTGTTAATTGGTGAAACTTGGCGCCAAACTCCATAGTTGGTTATCAAAAAAGACATGAGTCAATTTATTTATTTTATAGAGAGAATGTTGACAATAATGATAATAATAATCAGTATTTATAAAGCGCCTTTTCCAAAAGACTCAAAGCGCTGATGTTTTTGCTGGTGGTGAATCATCAGAATCACGTCTTATCAACTAGGGTGCTGTTAATTTCTAGCGCAAACCTATCCGCACTTAGATTTTAACATCCACCAACAAACCATCTTCATACCAAAGTGTATACGTTTCTACCGTAAATTTCCTATAGTTTGCGCATGACAAGACCACGTTGACTCCCTGGATAAAATGTTGATAAGACTATATATAAAAACAACCTGCTCTACGGAGCCACAACGATTATAAGGTCTCGTGAACTCCGTTTTTGTTAATTGTTTATGTATTCGAAAAGCATTTTTTGAAAAAACAGTAGAGGATGTACTAAGTCCAAGAATACCAGTTTCGAGAAATAAGCGTTTAAAGTGTTGATATTTCACACATGCTATAAACGTTTAAAGTACACATTTTTGTAATGCCACTGTCAGCCCGAACAATTTGGTATAATCATTAGAGTAAACGGATGTTGCTTAAAATGTTACCCCACTTGACCTTAGGTGACTTTCCCCTTATATGTATGTATCCATACACTCTACACATAGCAAACTATACATTTTCATGATCCGTATCCCCTAATTAGTAATTTGATGTACTAGCGGATACCCGCGCTTTGCGTGTGATCCGCTCGAAGATTATAGGGATCAATCCAAGCTTTTTTTAAATTTTGACCCCACGTGATCCCTGCTTGGGAGGGGTCAATTTACATAATATTTTGTCAAACAAATTTCTGACCCTTCACAACTTCAAAATCACCAATAACTCAATTTTGTCAGAAAATCACTTTAAAATACAGGCTTCGATTAACATTTATGAAAGGTTGGGAAATAATTTGACATTATTGAATATTTTTGAAAATTTCAGGAAATAATTAAAAATTACAAACGGAAAAAACCCCGACTGACAAACATAACCTATTTCAAATGATATTAGTCCACACGTAAATCATCTTTCCCATCTTACCCGTCCGGGTAGACCATTAGAATAAGTGTTGATGAAATGGGACCTGGCATCACAAAATGAGAGTAAAGTAGCAACAAAATAGAAAATGATTTTTTCACGTTTTCAAAAAGTAGTTGTCCTCAGGTTTAAAATGACACCAAAATTGTTATAATAGGCCATTCCAAAGTGAAATTATGATAAATTCAAGTTAATCACCGCTGAATTAAAAGCCTTCAAAGTCAGTGAAGCTTATCGTCACTTGGCTCTCCAAAATATGCTGTCAAAACTGAATCAAAAGATTGTTTAAGCCAAAGACCTTTACAGGGTTCAAAATACTATTAATAGCCCCGGAAAGCTTTGACCTAAGACCATACCAAATTTTCCATAGGGGATACTATTTTAAACCCGTTGAAATGACGTTGTGAACAAGGTAATTTCGAGACATTTTTCCTCTCTTTGCGTTCATTTCTTGTTATTGCTGAATCACACGGACGCTGATAATATTGACTTTCTACGAAAGTTCCGTTTTCTTTAGCAGCACTCACATTAGACTGGTTTTTCACCGACTCCCTTGGTAGTACTGTAAAGTGATTGGATTACCATACCATCATTCATTGGTGTGAACTCTACCTTGCTTGGCTGATGTCCTGTTGGTATTAGGTGGTTCACCGTGTATCACCGACTGCGACTGGCTGTCAGTGAACTTTAACAAAGTAGGCTTACTTGTGTGCATGTAGGCACCTGTGTTTACATACCCGCGTTCAGGTTCGGGTCTCTAATAATCCCTTGGCTGTGGTGATCTATGGCACTGGTCCTGTGCCTCCATCAACGCTGACGTCTGCTGACGTACATGTAGATCATGAGCTACTGGGCGTAATGGTTCGTTAGAAACGCTGCCTGTACGCTGTGATGCTCCGGCGCCATTATACACAAACGGCTTACCATCCCCAGGTTCACTATGTACTTGGTGCTGATATGTAGGCGGTCTGTAATACCGGCTTGCTTCTGGACTCAGGAACTGTTTCACGGGACTATTGTTCGATGATTTTCTCACAGTAGTTTCAGATTTATCCTCACCAATGTTTTCCGGTGATGACTGATGGTCAGGCAGTTGCCTTTTGCTTTCAATATCTAATGGACTACGGTATGTGATGATTGTTGTTGTGGCTGATTAATTGCAGTAATACAATGATCTTTCTGCTTGGCATCTGGTATCTGATCATGACTATTTAGCCAGTCTTGAACACAGTCGCTCCTTGAACTTTTAGATTCACAGTCTAACTGCGACTGGATCTCTTGTGTACCTGGAAGTACAGGTTGATTGTTATTGACTTGATTTATTGCTTGAAGACTTGCCTCAGCTACTGCTAACTCTGTTTCGATGGTGAGTTTTTCTCGTTTCCATCTTAATTCCCCCTCTTCCCTTTTCCGTCTTTGAACGAGAACGAACTCTTCAGCATCTAGTTCTTTTTGTCTTTGAAGAAACGCTGATCTTGTTTTTAATTCTTCTGTCTTTGCTGCTAATTTCAAGACCATGGAACTTTTAGTTGTACTAGTCGAACAAAGTTGGCTAATGCTGTCTTTCCATTCAGTTCCCATCGTTGTTCTATCTTTATCTTCAATGCTTTATTAATTCTAAGTTCACCATTCAAAGCTAGAAGTTGTTTCTTGCACCAATTAATAGCTGAACTGGCTCTATACAGCGTAAAAGATGAAAAGGAGCCCAATTTGGGCTATAGTGGCATGTGTCTGGCAACACGGCTATTGGCGTACGTGACGAAGTGACGATATTAGATTTTAGCAACACCGACAATAACTGTCTATTTGCAGCATGGTAACGGCCAGTGGCGTGGGGGGTCAAGGGGGGGGGGGGAAATCCCCCCCCCTGATGTGAAAAAAACATTTGTGCCCCCGCCCCCAAAACCCATTTGTGCCCCCGCCCCCACCCCTCTAAAAAAAATAATGAGGGGAAAAAAAAATAGGGAAAAAAATGATAAAAGACCGAGATTGCGTGCGGGGTACAGGTTATGTATGGGCATATTCAGCCCAAATAGTCAAATATAAGGCAAAATTGTACATATAGTACATGTACGATTTTTTTTGACCGTGCGAATTTTTTTGACCCTATCTTAACTATATTGTTAATTGTCTTATAAAGTTTTTGTACTAATGTAGGGTCCAAACTTGGTTTCGAACCCTTATTGTTGCAGAATTCTGGTGCTTTATTTTGACTACGATAAGTAACGCTTCTCCTTGCTATGATTTTACTTCAAGTCCTTGAGACGACGAAGAACTCACCAAAACACACTTGAAACCTCCTTTTGAAGTTATTGCTTTATGCTCAGGAAAATTATTGTCACACGAACGTCTTTATATAGTAATAAAAAGTAATCTTAAGTATTGAAAGAAGAAGAAGAAGGTACAAAAACTGTAGCGATTCCGAGGATAGTCTGCAACGTACGATCTTTAACTTGATTTCTGCTAAATCAGGGATACTATTAATTTTGGGATAGGAAAGTCCTCTACTAACGTACGTAGCGAAAACGGACCCTTTTGCATAGTTGAATAAAATATGATAATCGTCCGGAATGCGTCCGTGACCGGCGTTTAACGTGTTTAACAATGTTTAACCAGGTTTAGGTCGGCATAGGTTTGGGGGCGCTGTAGATTTACACAGACGACGGTGGCCACGCGAAACCTACATTTTGAATTCGTAGTGAATAACACGTAATCGCGAATGTTAATCTTATCATTTTGACAAATTAATCATAATTAGAAGAATTTCATCGTTAACCGGGCGATGACTGTTAAAAATGATTTAAAATGGTGCACTCCCGTTGTCATATTGGGTCGTCTGAGAGACGCGTGGCCAGCGTCGCGTCGTCTGCTACAATCACGCCATATCGGTATAGCGCCACCAATTCTATGCCGACCAAATTTTAATTTAAAATTGGCTTCCGATCGGCAAGCTGAGTGGCAGCCCCTGGCTAAATATCGAAACACACAATGGGGGCGCTAGACATATATGATGGTAGTCTGCTATATACCTTTTTCCTTTTCTTTGTCACGCTATGAACATTTACCGATAGAGGGCTCACTCCCCATGGACCGCTCCCCATCCTCTGATCTCATTCCCGGGAAAAAGGTCGGTTCTCGGATGGGAAGTGTCAGGGGGTGTTGTTCGATTGTTTGACTGTGAAATTATACAAGGTATACTACAGTCGACTAATATGATGGATGCAGAAGGGGGAGCAGGTCTCGGAACTTCTAGCAGTTACTTTAGTAGTTGGAAGGTAAAATCCGCACTAACACTAACATCGGTTAGTATGCGTCGTTCTTAAAAATCACGCACTATGAATACCCCTGTGAAGGGTATAACAGAATTACTTCGAAAGCAAACAGTCAGAAACTTTGATACTTTGTTCAATTTGTATAATTTTTTATTTTATTTTATTTTTTATTTTATTTTTTTATATTTTTCCTCCCTCAAAATAATAAAAACATATTCAGGGTCGGCGATGTATTTAGGGTCGGTCGGGTTTTAGGCCTAAGTGCCTTTCAGGCGAGACTGTTGCTAACAATGTTATTAAAAAAGCTTGCGCAAGACTTAGGTTTTTTATACAGACAAGCTCATTTTCTTGATCAAAGTACTCGTAAAACTTTAATTACAGCCTTGATTCAGTGCTATTCTTGTTCGTCTTGGTTTCAGATCTTTCTAAAAACACCTCAAAAATAGACTTCAGGTCACTCAAAATAAGGTTGTTAGATTTGTTCTTGGTTTTGACTCAAGAACACATGTTGGCCAGGCTGAACTTGACAGATTGGGTTTTTTAAATGTTGATGATAGAGTTAAGCAAATGAAGTTGAACCATGCCATCAAAAATTATAATAACACCTCACCAGGTTATCTTAGTGAACATTTTATGACAGTATCAGAAATGCATCGCTATAATACCAGGGATAGCCACCTTCATTTTGTCATTCCAAGGGTCCGGGGACAACTTGTCATTTTGAGTAACATTCAATTTTTTTGACCAAACAGGCTATTGGGGTCTCTCGGGGTGTGTGTATTAGCCAGGATTGACGGGGCTATCGATCGCACAGCGCAAATGCGTTGGGTCTACGACATTGTGTGTGTTAACAATTGGTCCTTTTTTCTCGTGCTGTGTATTGGAAATGCGACTTTTGAAAATGGGATATTTTTCTTTAAATGGTGCTAATCATGGTTTATCTTTGTTGTTAGAGGGCAAATCTGGTATCAAATTATGCCTAAAATATTCATCTAAATGCCTATCTAGCCTGTTTGGTCAAACTCAAACAAAATTAATGTTACTCAAAATGACATAAACAAAGTGGTATACTTTCTTTTGTTGAACCCTTTATATAGATGGAACATACAATAATCAAATATAATAAATATAAAAGACAATATTAAAAAACACAGACAGAAAGCATGTTGATAAGACCAAGGATATCTTTGTTGTTAGGGGGGGCAAATTTGGTATCAAAGTATGCCTAAAAGATTCATCTACCTGCCTATCTAGACTGTTTGGTAAAAAAAAATTAATGTTACTCAAAATGACATAAACAAAGTGGTATACTTTCTTTTGTTGAACCCTTTATATAGATGGAACATACAATAATCAAATATAATAAATATAAAAGACAATATTAAAAAACACAGACAGAAAGCATGTTGATAAGACCAAGGATATCTTTGTTGTTAGGGGGGCAAATTTGGTATCAAAGTATGCCTAAAAGATTCATCTACCTGCCTATCTAGACTGTTTGGTAAAAAAAAATGAATGTTACTCAAAATGACATAAACAAAGTGGTATACTTTCTTTAGTTGAACCCTTTATGTGTTTTAATGTGCAATGTTGATTTGGCTAAATAAATATGAAATGAAATGAGCTTTTGTGCGTTAATGCACTCACGCGATGTTTACTAAGGACGTCACAATCCGGAGTCATAATGCGTAATCATTGTGCTCCTATAAAGACTCCTTACAACATGTGCGTAAAATGGTAAAACATAAATAATCTCATCTGATTGGATCGCACTATTAGGCAGGGTGTACCTAGTAAATAAATTGTGCACGTGTTTGCGCAACTTGTTGACCATGAAGTCCTAAGGTTTGGTGTAATATGTTTATACACACGGTAGTGAAAAACACTCAAGTAATGGGGCCCTCACATGTATCCGTGTGAGCTGGGCGGCCCCTTACCGTCTTATAGAAAAACAACAGAGTCCAACACGGTGAACAATCAGCAAAACATGTCAACGGCCGCATTGATTTTTTTTTTGTCACCGGGTTCATACTGTTCTATACCGGGTCCTTATCGGCCTGGAACCGGGCTCATACCACCTCCTCACCGGCCGAAACGCTTGGGTACCGACCGAACCGCCTTAATAACGTCATCAAACTGCCCTGTATAAGCTAGGCGCTCAAGCTCGCCGCTTCGCTCACATTCCGGGAATCTCTGTAAAATACATTTGTACTCACATGTATCCGTGTGAGCTGGCCGGCCCATTACCGTGTGACAAATTGGTGCAGACGGTGGCACACGGTGATGTCACACGGTGGGCCGTTTCCCGTCCGTTGAACACGTTGCCGGGGACATTGCCGGCCATCCGCGCCCGGCAGGAAGTTTGAACATGCTCAAAACTCCTGCCGGTTCGCGCCCGTTCGCAGGGCGGTAATGGTTTGCGGCCACCTTACCGTCTAATAGAAAATCAACAGAGTCCAAACAATCAGTAAAAAATGTCAACGGGCGCATTAATCTTTTGTTGTGGCCACCGGGTCCATAACGTTATATACAGGGTCTATACCGAGTCCTCACCGGTCGGGTACCGGGCTCACCGTCCTCATACATTTCTAGCTTACCGTTCTTACCGAGTGCATAACACCTCCTCACCGGGTCCTCGGTCCATACCGTTCTACACCGGGTCTGTCCCGGGTTCTCACCGGCCTTGTCCCGGGATCACCGGCCTCATACAGTTCTAGCTTACCGTTCTCACCGGCCTTGTCCCGGAATCACCGGCCTCATACAGTTCTAGCTTACCGTTCTCACCGTGTCCTCACCGTGTGCATCTGGCAGGTTTAAACAACGCGGACAGAGCGACGCTTTCCGGTAGCTCACGCGCATTTCCCGAAAAATACCGATATACCTCCAAAATCCAAATCATTCCCAATGGTGGAAACAAGATGACGGTAACGTACTGGATCTCCTTTTGAAATATATGACAACAATGAATAATGAACAATATGAGGAGCTCTAGAAATGTAGCATTCGGCCTTTTTTTCGTATTGTGTGATCTTACTAAACAAGAGATAACTAATGAAGCTATATGTGGCAAAAAGGTAGCATCAATCATAAACTTCATAGACAAATTATCTACAACTAGGTACATGCAAATAAATAAATGAACAACGAAACATTCATTGCGCCTTGTCTACACTGTTATTACAGTGCTTATGATTTCAACACTTGAAAGTAATCTTAACACGTTAAATGCCTAATCACTACTATTTTTCGTGTTTAATCTTAAGTTTAATCCCCCTTTCACGTTTGAATAATAAACACATTAAATTCTTAAAAGCTGGTATGATCTAAGTGTTTTAAAGTTTGACACTTCCAATCGCATGTGTAGGATTTAAATACATGTTGAATACACAACACAAATTTAAACACAAAATAGCTAAATGTTACAAAGAAAACGTGTTTACAATTTTGACACTAGCTATTATTTCCTGATCATGTCAAGACGTGATTAGGGATTAAACAGTGAAAAACACTTTCTAGGTTGTTCCGTGCGAAGATCATTTCTAGTGCTTAGTATGTACTTCTTTCCTAAACATGTTTAGGTTATACCGTTTAGCAATTACACATCTATTGAAAACGTGACCACCAACGATGAATGTTATTGGTTGATCGTATTGGATCACGCCATGCATGCGAAATAATATGGGTAAACAATATTTAGATTAAAATTAAAATGTGCAATTATAACATCGTATAGCTAGTGCGCGGTTCACACTTATTATTGTATTATATATCTAGTATCGTACAGGTTAGCTTTATTCCGTTAACAATTCATTTCGATTACAATTGTAATCGTTGTCAGCCAACTCCCCTCATGGCCAAGTGGTTAGCGAACAGGTTTCATAAACGAGAGGTGGTTAGAATCCGGTGTGGCAGAATCTTGCGTATAAACCTTGTTTGATATTTTTTGGACGTAAGAAATATGTAAGTACAAAGTTCAAGTGCAAAACACTAGTGGATGTCATCAGTTTGACCTTATCTAAATGTTGAACAGAAAACAAATTCGCGCCCGGGATCACGCTAGCATTATTTTGTATTTCACTAAGTGTGTGTCGACATTTCGCAGTTAAATTTCGGGGATGGAAAATTGCGATTGGGATGGAAAATCAGTTTGGTGGCAGCCACGAAACTAATTTTCCATCCCAAATTTAACTGCGATGCCATGTGGGAGGCTTTCAAAGTGGGAGGCTGTCAAATATGTTATGATCACAAATGTTGTTCAGGGAGTTGGAGAGACATTCCAAGCTAGGCCAATTTTATGTTTATCGTATGTGCGTAGTATATAAGCTTAGTTATGCCGTGATGTACATTCATGATGATCATATACTTTGATAGGTTTACGTATACACTACTTGCACGGAATCGCCATTTTAGAATGAAAGCGAGGCTCTCCCCTCTTATAAGCGCGCCCTACCGCGTCACGCAATGCACAAAACCATCGACGCAGTGTGGCGTGTTAGTGCGTGATAGTGCGTGTGAGGGGAGAGCCTCGCTTTCAATGTGTTCCATCCGTACCGTTGAAGTAGCGTTCAAAAATATCACTTCAACTTCCTATAACTTGTGACCACAACGCTAACACGTTGATGGCCGCATCAACCACTGATACAGCCTGATTACATGCACCACATGGAATGTTTAGAATCGAAACATTTTATTTTACATTTTATCACATGTTCAAATGACAGTGTTTTATCTCTAAACACTAGAATCTGAGCATGTGTTAACTCTAAATGCATAGTATGTAAACATGTTATAAAGCTAAACACCTTTACAATTTCAATCCTAAACGCAGTTTAATCTAAACACGTTTACCTAAACGTCATTGCCCTAAACAGATTTTGATCTAAATATTTACAAAATGCAAACGAATCTCGTGTTCAGATTTCGCGTATAATCTGTAAACACTGTATTTACAGAGTATTGGGGTGTTTTTTTTGAATTTGTAGAGAGACTTTAAAATTCAACCTAAAAGGTCTCAGCATACTCCACAACACTTGTATTGTTCTCATACATAAATTGCATTCAATGTACATTATTGTTGATACCATAATAGTCTCGGTGATCTCAACAATTCTGGGTCTCATGATGCATTACATGTGCAACCCCCTTTCGGGTGATTCTGCTCTTCTGTGCCCAACATGCATCGAGGTATAGAATGGTTCGGGTCACAGATCTACGATCTCGTTTGGTTTTGTATTAATGTTTGTTACCGTGTGATTTACAGTTAAAATATGTATAGTCTCAATATAACCTTTGTGATATTAGCTTTTTCTAAAGTCACGCAGCTTGATTCATTATAGTTCACATTCCTTTGATAATCGGTTGTAGCCAGTCATGATTTTCCAGTGATTTCAGCACATAGGTCACAGGGATCACGGTTTTTAATTAGGCTTCATTCAAACTTTGTTGGGTATCACGCCGGGGTAGGGACGGACCTATTTTCTTTCACACGTCTCTATGCGTCACGATTTTCTAGGTCTGGGTTTGTTGGGTTAATGTTGGGGGTGGTAGGCGAGGGCTCGGGGATTCTTTGTGGAGGTTGGGGGTGTCAAACACTGTCTATTTGTTATAGTTAAAACCTCTGCTATATAAAACAGTAAATTTTCTTTGATTGGTATTTTCAAATATGTTTCAAATGTGGATGACTACATCATGACTTTACCCATCTTCAGTAGTAGTTACATGCCTTACTCTTTATTCGAGTACGCTCAAGTGCTACACTTTTCATTGAACGAAACGGTTAGAATTTGCTCTTTCAATTGTCGAGGGCTCGGCGATAAACGTAAACGGGCTGATATGTTGAACTTTCTAAATAGTTCTCGATAGTCTGTCTTCAGGATGTACATTGGACTTGCGAAATAGAGAATCAGATTAAACTTAAATGGGGCTATGACTGCTATTTCAGTCACGGTTCCAGCAATTCTAGAGGTACAGCAATTCTTCTCAATGATAACTTTAAATTCGAGGCTCACGGTTACAAAAGTGATCCAGGCGGAAATTGAGTCATACTAGACATAACCTTTTCAGATCTCAGGGTTTCTTTAGCCAACATTTATGGTCCAAATCAAGACGACCCAAGTTTCTACAAAAATATCATGGATGAAATTGAGAGCTACAATAACGCACACAGCTTATCTGCGGTGACTTTAACTTAGTCCAGCAACCAAATATGGATACGATGAACTACAATAGTGTAGGCAATCCCAAGGCAAGGAAAGAAGTTCTTAATATGATGAATATTCACGATTTAATTGATCCATGGAAGGAGAATAACCCTACAGTCCGTAGATACACATGGCGACAACCCACCCCCTTTAAAAGGGCGACTGGACTTCTTTCTTCTTTCGCACGAGATGTTCTCAATGGTTGGCAATACCGATATCTTGCCAGGTTATAGGTCTGACCACTCGATTCCAACAGTTACTTTCGCTAAGCAAACAACTCATAGAGGTAGAGGTTATTGGAAGTTCAACAATTCTTTACTTAAGGACTCAAAGTACATCCAGGTAGTGAAAGATGCTATTGGCGAAGTTGTCAAACAGTATGCTGCGACCCATACTTAAGAGAAAATATGAAAATTATCCCGGGCAAAGAGGTGCAATTCAACATCAACGATCAACTTCTACTTGATATGATCTTGGTTGACATTAGAGGTTAAGACTATTCCGTATGGTGCAAATATGAAAAGGAAAAGAGAGAAGGAGATAAAATCACTTGAAGCTGAGATTATCCGAATTGATCACACGCTTGATCTAAATCCTACATGTACACATACGACGGCAGACACACTCATGAAAGATCTCAAATCGGCCAACACAAAGTTACAAGAGTTAAGAGACGTCCACAGGGAAGGAGTTAAAATCCGCGCCAGAGTGCAGAATCTTGAATTTGGCGAAAAACCGTCCAAATACTTTCTTAATTTTGAAAAGAAAAACTATGTCAACAAGTCGATCAATATTCTTGAAAAACAAAATGGTAGTAAAGCTAACAGCCAGAAAGAAATACTTGATTAAGCCAAGACGTTCTACGAGAACTTATATAGTGCTAAGGAAATGCAAATCGACACGTCGTTGCTTGATACGATTCCAAACATACCCACATTGTCGGAAGACGAATCCAGCCAAATTGATGGTGTCCTTGAATATGATGAAGTTCTAAATGCTCTTAAGTCGATGCCAAATAACAAAACACCAGGTCCGGATGGTTTTACGGTTGAAATCTTCAAGTTTTTCTGGAAAGATCTCTCGTCATTCATCATTCGTGCGCTGAACAGTGCTTATGATAGGGGTTCTTTTTCACATTTTCAAAACTTAGGTGTTATTACGCTTCTTCCGAAAGGCAATAAGCCGCGTCAACACCTACAAAATTGGAGACCAATCTCTTTACTTAACTCAATTTACAAACTCGCTTCAATGTGCATTGCGAACAGAGTTAAGTGTGTTCTCCCAAAGCTTATTGAGGACGATCAAAATGGTTTTATGGCTGGTCGTTTTATCGGTGAAAGCATTAGAATTGTTTATGATATCATTTTTCACGCTGAAGAGAAATCAATACCTGGGATGCTGCTTCTTATAGACTTTGAAAAGGCTTTCAATACTGTCTCTCATAGTTTCATTTTTAAAAATCTTAAGCGTCATGGCTTTGGTACTTCAATTCAGAAATGGATTAGACTTTTCTATAACAATGCTGAATCTAGCCTGCATATTAACGGCAATATGTCTGATAGATTCTTTGTCAAACGGGGTCGCCGTCAAGGCGATCCCCTCTCGCCTTACCTTTTTCTACTGTGTGCTGAAGTACTTGCGACGATGGCAAGAAACAACCATGATATGAAGGGCATTGTTATTGATAACAAGGAGTTTAAAATCACACAATACGCCGATGATACCACATTTATTCTTGACGGGAGTGCGAGGTCGCTTGTAGAAACCTTATATGTTCTTGATCATTTTGCGTTCATGTCTGAGTTACGTATAAATATAGCACTAAAACAAATGTTGTTTGGATAGGTTCTAAGCGGAAGGAGCTGCCTTTAAGTACTTGTAGTCATCTCAACTGGGTTAGGAATAGATTTTCTATGCTCGGTGTTGATTTCAGTCTTGATCTGCATAAGATGCCAGCATTAAACTACCCTAGTATTGTTGAAGACATTCGCAAATCGATGAAACAATGGCCGACGAGATACTTGACAGTTCTGGGTAGAATAGCAGTGGTTAAGTCTCTCTTTATCTCGGTCATCTGGTTCTGGCCATTCCCAATCCAGATTGCAACTTGATACATGACCTTAACAATATGTTTTTTAATTTTATATGGAAAGGCAAGACGGATAGGATTGGCAGGGACCAGATGTGTGGCGATTATGACGAAGGGGGCACAAAAATGATCCAAGTTGGTATATTTTTCAACGCTCTGAAAATATCATGGATTAGACGTCTTCTAAGGGCTGGTAATTCCAATAAAGCTGTTATCATGTTTCTGTATTTCTCACAGCTGAAGGACATGGGTAACTTTATCTGCGGCACCTGTAGGTGGACCAATTCTATTAATAAGATGAGCAATACTTTCTGGAAGGAAGTTCTTCTTGCTTGGAATTCGTTTCAGCAACACATGAAGCTAAACGATTGCAGCGAAGTTCTACGGTCATGTATCTGGAACAATCCTCAGATTATTATTGGTGGAAATGTTGTTTTCTATTCCAGTTGGGTTCAAAATGGCATTCTCTATATTAATTATCTCATGGACCCAGAGGGAGGATTTTACTCTTTGGAGGCACTTAGGAGAAAATATGCCAATCTTAGAACAAACTTTCTTGAGTACCATGGGCTCAGACGTACTATTATTGAGAGTTTTAGCAATGTGTCATTATTTACTAATGCTAAGCCGGTTGCTAACCCATTTATTCCTATAAACATTGATATTCTATTGAAAGACAAAAAGGGCTGTAGGCGTATCTACAAAATTCTTTTACCCAATTCCAATAATAAAGCCAAGCTAAAATGGTCGCAAAAACTTCAGTACATCGACGATAACAAATGGAAAACTATCTGCAACGCGCCATTTAAATGTACTGGGGATATCAAGCTAAGATGGTTTCAGTTTCGAATAACTCAGCGTATCTTGAGCACAAACTACTTCCTTAAGATGATAAAGGTTTCCAGCGACGATCGATTTTCGTTTTGCTATCAGGTCCAGGAAACAATTTATCATATATTCTGTATGTGCCCTATTACTAATACCATCTGGAGAAAGCTCGAGGAATGGATACTATGCAAATGTAAAATTAAGGTTTCGCTGTGCGATAATGACATTTTCTTTGGCAAATTCCCCATTAGTAAACATACTGGTCTCAATAACATCTTGTTGATTGCGAAATTTGCTGATACAGAAATAGATGCAATGGTTCAAAACCGTCATTTCAAAATATCCCACATGATATCATTAAGTACCATAACACTGAAAAACACATGTGGAAAAAATGTCTTAAGAATACTCTCTACCTAAAAAAAATGGGACGTTTTACACATGCTTTTTGTATAATTTAATTATATTATATTTTGTAATTTAGTGTATGTTTTAGTACATCATCCTGTATTTATGTATAATAACCATATTCTGGCATGCGATGTAATAGTCTACTTATCGATGTTACTCTAACAGTTATCCACACACATTGTGTATTCTAACTGATTTGTAATCGTATATTGTTTGTATATTTGATTTGTCATAGCAGATGAGATGAAGAAGAAAAAAAAGAGAAAACAAAAACTCCACAACGCTCCAACGCTGAGAGTAAGCGTTGACCACCGTTTTCCAATCAGGATGCGTCATTTTGTTGTGGTGGAGGTACTACGCATGTGTGAGAGCGTAAAGAGTTTGAGCGTAAAGAGTTCGAGCGTAGTGGAGTTTGCTGACCGCTCGCTCCCCGTATTCCTAATTAACAACCTAAATCATTATAAAGTGCTCAATTTTTTTTCTTCAATCGCCGATTTTTCGAATATTCGGTTATTGTCATGTTGTGTGTCATATCAATGAAAAGCAGCTGTGTTCCTCTTTCCAATGATATCCCATTTGTAGTCATCACTTATTCCCGTGCTTAATTTAGCCACTTTTGTGAGAATAAGTGGAAGGAGGAGGTCTCAATCAAAATGTGCCAAAATCTAAACTATTTTGTACTCAACAATTCACTAAGGGACGGCATCCAGATTCATACGGATTGAAAAACGTTCGACGCATTGACAAAACGCACTGGCTGTCCATACTAGGGAGTTGTTCATTGCGTTCGATGACATTCACTAAACACATTTCCAAAAACACCGAATTGACACACGGGGAAGTAATCAAACAAACGGTGAGAAGTGGCCTATTGTTATCCGATAATTGGTTTGCTTTACTATTGACTAATTACACGCTGACAATATACTATATCGATCGATCAATACCTATAAGTGGGCAATAACGACGGAGCAAACATTATTTTTCGTATTGGCGGGTCATTAACTCATTCCGTTCATCTACACAAAACTGTCCGCTTATCCATTGCGTTTACCCTCGCCGTTCAACGGTTTTCAATCCATACCAATCTGGATGCCATCCCTAAACGTGGAGTAGCTGTCAATGTAACACTTCATTGAACAGGCGACCGAGTTGTTCTTTTGAGCACGAAATAGTGGTGAATTTGGCACATTTTTATTGAGACCTCCCCACATTCTCAAGCATGTGGCTAAGCTCTAAAACAAGTGATTGCTACAAATGAGGTATCATCGCAAAGATGAGCACATCAACTTTTCATCGATATGACACACAACATAAGAATATCACAAAATACTCGACAAATTGGCGATTGAAAATTGAACTTTTTTTGAGCAGTTTAGTTTGGTGCAGACATGTGCAATGTAGTTGTCTGCGCAATTGAAGTCCATTTCTAGGCTTTCCGCGACCATTATGCAGTGCAGTAGCTTTGACCTGCTTCTATAGGATTTGTTGTTGTCTACTTTCTCAATTAACGTAGTCTACGTTGAAGGAGTGCCACAAATATACGAGGTAACCTGCTTATCAACGTCAGTAAATGAAAAGGCAATTTTGCATTCAATTAAAAAAAGAAATGTTAGCAAAATTATGTTAGATATATAGGCCTATAACATGATACAAAAATCGAAACGGAGTTAATGCTTTCGAAGCGGCAGTCCTATGCAAACGACAGTTCAAAATGTTCACAAATATTTGAATATGTCAACATTATTGAATTTCATCACCATTTTTGGACTCACCATAATGAGAATTGCATTATATTATGTACAGACAAGCCTTGGTTCAAGAATCCTTGAGATAGACTTTGAAAGCTGGGGAAGGTTTGTTATAATGTTTTTTTTAATATATAATGGTGAAACTAATTGATAGCCGCGTGGAAAGTGTTAATATTCTTGCTGTTAGACTACGACACACCTGTTCGCGGAGTATTATTAACAGGACGACCTCAATTTTCACCTTACTCTTTTGTTCGCCATATTTGGAAGTGATGTACCGAAATAACCAATATTGATTCCGCCCAAGTTGTAAGAAATGATTCTGTCCTGCTCGAGCTACGTAGCTTTAACTACGCATTTCGATTCACACTTCATCTCGCTGAACGTACTGCCGATGCTAGTCTTTTACAACAACTTTGCGTATTGCGAAGATTTGTGCACACAATACATACGCCATGGCAAAAGACTAGCGTCGGCAGACGTAAGGTCGATGAAGTCTAAACGTGTGTTCGTAATGAATTCTGTGTAAAAGCAAATGAATTGATTCTACAAGAAGAAGAAAAAGATTTTTTTTAATTATATCATTTTTTAACATGAGAAAATTGAAATAGTAGCCTACTATAGAAGCATCAATCAAGATTACACTTTAACAATTGATTTGTTTAAGATGATGCGTTTTTACAGATTTCTAAAAAAAATGCTTTAGAATAGAACTTTAGACGGAATTAGCCTATGTTCTTTGTTCATTTATGATATGTACGTATAACATTATTATGACGAACCGGTGAAACGGAAACATATTTGACAACTAAAATTTCTCGCGTTGATTGAAATGGGAGGGACAACCGATATTCCAGCTCCGGCCTAGGCCAAATCCAGAATTGTGCCCATATTATTTTTATTTGGATGCGATATCAGATTTTGAGTTACGTATCACATTATTATGACGAATAGGTGAAACGGAAACATATTTGACGACTAAAATTTCTCTCGCGTTGAAATGGTAGGGATAACCGATATTCCATGGCCGGCCTAGGCCAAATCCAGAATTGTGCTCATTTTATTTTTATTTGGATGCGATATCAGATTTTGAGTTACGTATCACATTATTATGATGAGTCGGTAAAACGAAAACATATTTGACGACTAAAATTTCTCTCGCGTTGAAATGGTAGGGATAACCGATATTCCAGGTCCGGCCTAGGCCAAATCCAGAATTGTGCTCACATTATTTTTTATTTGGATGCGATATCAGATTTTGAGTTACGTATCACATTATTTAATGATGAGTCGGTGAAACGAAAACATATTTGACGACTAAAATGTCTCTCGCGTTGAAATGGTAGGGATAACCGATATTCCAGGTCCGGCCTAGGCCATATCCAGAATTGTGCTCATTTTATTTTTATTTGGATGCGATATCAGATTTTGAGTTACGTATCACATTATTATGATGAGTCGGTAAAACGAAAACATATTTGACGACTAAAATTTCTCTCGCGTTGAAATGGTAGGGATAACCGATATTCCAGGTCCGGCCTAGGCCAAATCCAGAATTGTGCTCATATTATTTTTATTTGGATGCGATATCAGATTTTGAGTTACGTATCACATTATTATGACGAGTCGGTGAAACGGAAACATATTTGACGACTAAAATTTCTTTCGCGTTGAAATGGTAGGGATAACCGATATTCCAGCTCCAGCCTAGGCCAAATCCAGAATTGTACTCACATTATTTTTATTTGGATGCGATATCAGATTTTGAGTTACGTATCACATTATTATGACGAGTCGGTAAAACGAAAACATATTTGACGACTAAACTTTCTCTCACGTTGAAATGGTAGGGATAACCGATATTCCAGGTCCGGCCTAGGCCAAATCCAGAATTGTGCTCATATTATTTTTATTTGGATGCGATATCAGATTTTGAGTTACGTATCACATTATTATGACGAGTCGGTGAAACGGAAACATATTTGACGACTAAAATTTCTTTCGCGTTGAAATGGTAGGGATAACCGATATTCCAGCTCCAGCCTAGGCCAAATCCAGAATTGTACTCACATTATTTTTATTTGGATGCGATATCAGATTTTGAGTTACGTATCACATTATTATGACGAGTCGGTAAAACGAAAACATATTTGACGACTAAACTTTCTCTCACGTTGAAATGGTAGGGATAACCGATATTGCAGGTCCGGCCTAGGCCAAATCCAGAATTGTGCTCACATTATTTTTATTTGGATGCGATATCAGATTTTGAGTTACGTATCACATTATTATGACGAGTCGGTAAAACGAAAACATATTTGACGACTAAACTTTCTCTCACGTTGAAATGGTAGGGATAACCGATATTGCAGGTCCGGCCTAGGCCAAATCCAGAATTGTGCTCATTTTATTTTTATTTGAATGCGATGTCAGATTTTGAGTTACGTATCACATTATTATGATGAGTCGGTAAAACAAAAACATATTTGACAACTAAAATTTCTCTCGCGTTGAAATGGTAGGGATAACCGATATTCCAGGTCCGGCCTAGGCCAAATCCAGAATTGTACGCACATTATTTTTATTTGGATGAGATATCAGATTTTGAGTTACGTATCACATTATTATGACGAATCGGTGAAACGGAAACATATTTGACGACTAAAATTTCTCTCGCTTTGAAATGGTACCGCCAATTCTATGCAAAAAGAAGTGTCCCTCAAAATTATCCTTTTTTCATGTCATACATTTTCTTAATAGCTAAAAATATTTTAATATTTTGTATCAATTTTAAATATGTATACAGTGTCTGTTGACGTAATTGTTGTGTCTTTTAATGTTATTTGAAGTATTTATCGGTTTCCTTAGGACCCCTTTCGGAAATAAGCCTTCGGGCCCTGCTTGCAAGTTGTATCTCCCCCAATTTTGTGTGGTTTTGTAATCTTAAGAAGTTAGGTGTAGTTTAAGATTCTTTACATTTTTATCATTGTCATTGTTATATATAATTATGTGGAGATACTGAAATAAATCAAAATCAAATCAAATAAGAAAAGGGATCTAGCAGTGATAAAATATTTTTAAAAGTCCCCCGTCCTATTAACTGGTGCATAATCCCTTTTATCTATCAAACAGCGATCAAACAGCCGTGCGCCGAGCCGGCCAGAAACAAAATTCAGTGCACAGCTGTCGCCATTTTAGAAGCGCGCCCAACTGGTGTTTCGTTACGCTGATATCGATCAATTTGGATATCACTTCCAAATATGGCGATATCACTTCCAAATATGGCGAACCAAAAGAGTAAGGTGAAAACTGAGGTCGCCCTGTAAATGAGACTTTTTCGTATATACGCGAACAGGTGTGACGACAAGTCTAAATCAGCAGCTTCTTGCAGACGTGAGCCAAGTTGGTATCTGCGCAGCCCAAATCAGACCATTTCCAGGCTTCTGTCATCCACAACATTCCACAGTCCTGCTCGCCATAGTTGTTGGGCTGTCCGTCTCCCCAGTTAACATAATTAGCCTACCAATAAAATGAAATACCAATATAATGATGCATATCATACGTACAAAATACAAATGGGAAATAATTATATTTGTTAACAGACTGGTAAACAGTTTTGCAATGAGTAGAATTTTAGCTTAAACATGGATAGAACATGTAAAAGTCGTAGATATGGTCATACATTCTATTCTACTCAATCTATTCTATTCTATTCTATTCTATTCTATTCTATTCTATTCTATTCTATTCTTTTTCATTTCATTTCATTTCATTTCATTTCATTTCATTTCATTTCATTTCATTTCATTTCATTTCATTCCATTCCATTCCATTCCATTCCATTCCATTCCATTCCACTCCACTCCATTCCATTCCATTTCGTTCCGTTCCGTTCCGTTCCGTTCCGTTCCGTTCCGTTCCGTTCCGTTCTTATTCATATTCTATTCTATTCTATTCTATTCTATTCTATTCTATTCTATTCTATTCTATTCTATTCTATTCTATTCTATTCTATTCTATTCTATTCTATTCAGTTTTATTATAGGCACAGTAGAAATCTATGTTCATCGTAATAAAGCCGTTGTTTATGTAAAACATATAAGAACATATAATAACCATGGAATACATCCCAACCCTTATAAGGAAAAAATGTAAGGAAAATAATAGAAAACAAATCGAAGGATAGTGACATGATTTCTGTGTTTCGCATATAAATAACTCGCTTCTTACCAGAGTGCCGTCTACCCATTCGAAGGTTCCTTCTTCCAATCTGTCTTCGAATCCGATCCAATAACCAAATGTACTATAACCCATGCCATTGTTCATTACGTTAGCTTTAACATTAAAACACAGAATAAAACACATTAGGTTTGCTAAGGCAACTTAGACAATATGGTATGATCGGGTGTGGGGTAAGACAGGAGAAATAGGCTACTATAATAGCGTGGCGCGGCCGTTTGGGTGCCGGGAATGTTGGTACTTTGCTTGGTATTAATAGAAAGATGTCTGATAATTATTGCACAGAATCAGATGATGTGTAGGAATCACAGATTTATAAAGCAGATCCGATACGCCGCAATTTTGTTTTTCCACCACGGAGACTGTTAATTTGGAGATATGTCAGTATTTTTTTCGGAAAATGCGCGTAAGCATTCGGAAAGCGTCGCTCTTTCCGCATATCTCAAACCAGCCAATGAGGAGAGAGATACAAAATCCTTCAAATCTGTGTGTGTGATGTTGAATATCAAAGTTCCGAAAATGCCGCGGTTGCAGAATTCGGAATACTTGCGTAACATTACTGCATACAAACAAGTTCATATTTTACATGAAAAATTGCAAAGTTACTGACCCTGTAAGGGTAATACTCTTCCATACTACTACAATTTATGATATTGGAGTCCCTAGTGATATGATGAGTATGACTTAAATTAACTATTCATTATTAAATGATGATCAAAGAACAAAAATCATATTTTGGGACTTCGCAAAATAAATGACGTAGGGCCTATCAAAAGTGATTGAATAAAAATACTATCCATCTCTGATTGGTTTAAACTATTGGTTTTTGTAAACATGTTGAGAGTAAAACGCATGCATGTGCTGTGCAGATCAATTAGAAACTTTTGGCAGTCTTTGGCTAAATAATAAAACTGTAAAAAGAACAACTATTATTATCGTTGTAGTAACGCTCGACTATCCGGCCCAAATTGTATTGTTCTTTTTGTACCAATTGGCTCGGTAATAATGTAATTATCATTTGGAAATTGCTCCTAGTTCTACAGAGATTGCTCCTGGTTCTTGATAATTCCATGTGAACCAGGAGCCATTTTAAAATAAAAATTGCTCCTGGTCCAGACCCGATTATTTCAAGGGTTGTTTAAGAGTATTGACTTTTATGTGATAAAAAAAATCTCAACGACCGTTGGTTTTTATTGACACGAATCATTATCGTCAACAATTTACAATGGAGGAGTAGTTTTGTGATTGATTGGGAGCATTTGGATCCAAATGCTCCCAAAACGATGACCCAGGTTTGCGTGTACCGGTTCTGGTATGTAATCAAAGAGAACAAATACTTCGCAACCAAGCGAATAAACCAAGTAGTCCAGAAGCCTAGAAGGTTTATTCAGCTGAGAAGGTACTAAAAGTGTTTCATGGTCTAAGTATGTTAGTTGAGGCCAAGAGTCAATATGTTGTATTGCGCATTAAGTCAAACTATTGTGATCATCAACCTGTGTGCCAAGTGGCAACGCAAACAACTTACCGGCCATGAAGTCTTGTTCTTCAACGCTGTGAACACTGGCTAAGAAAGCGCCCATAGACAGGCAGTCTGCTTCGGCTTGGCTAAAGTCCAATAGAGACGTATGCGCGAAATAATAGCAGAAATCTCCATTGGCAATCCAGCTGGATTCGCAGGTAGCTGTATTTTAAATACAATTCTTAAACAGGTAAGAAAGTTTACGCAATTATCAGAGAAATCAGCGACATTTACATGAGACAATATAACACTCGCGCAGTGCGTGGTAACTATAGTTTTGTCCCATAACTCGCATTTCTGCAGTGCGTCTCACTGCGCATGGCAGGATAGGGACCGTACCGAACAGACATGACATGACATGACATGACATGACATGACATGACATGGCATGGCTGGGCAGGACAGGGCAGGACAGGGCATGTCATTGCAAAGAGGGGAAGGGCATGGCAGTGTAGGTGAGGATAAGGCAGGGAAGAGCATGGCAGAGAAAGACATGGCAGGTAAGTGCATGACATGGAAGGGTAGGGAATCATGGGAATGGAGGGGAAGGGCAGAGTAGAGCAGGTCAGGTCCGGCTAGGGCAAGACATGGCAGGGTAGGATTGGGAACGGAGGGGCAGGGCGGAAACGTAAAGGGCGAGGAATGGGCAGGGCAGGGATGGGAAGTAGGGCAGAAAGGGCAGAAAAGGCTGGCAGGGGATGGGCGGGGATATGCAGGGTAGCGCCGGTCAGGGTTGGGCAGGACAGGGCAGAGTAGGTAAGTAGGGCAAGGAAAGAATAGTAGGTCAAGGTAGGGCAAAGAAGAGTCAGCCAAGGCAAGACAAGGAATTAGAAGGCAAGGCAAGACTCCAACGTGCAACCGGATTGCTGTTTTCTGGTACATCTGTATGTTTTGGTCAATCTTGCATGTTTTTTATGTGTATTTTTGAGCATCTTGTAGTTTTAATATTGTACCAATTCGGCCGATTGGCTACGATGACAATAAATAATATCTTTAATACGTTATACAATAATAATAAGATAGAAATTACCTATAATGGTTATTACAAAAGCATCACTTCTAGAATTCCCAAAAGAATCTACCGACGAGTACTCAACCGACGTGTTACCAATTGGGAACGAGGATCCAGGACTGTGGCTGGATGTCAGAGTTTGCGTGCCAGAGTTATCGGTCGCATACGGCATCGTCCAATTTACAATGGCCGTTTTCAAACCATTAACAGTGTGTTGGATAATGTTGGCAGGCATATCAAAGATGACTGGCTTCTCTGTATCTGAAAAGAGTATTAATATAGCCCTTTAGGCGACGACAAAAAACCCTGTTCTACGGGCAAACGACCCTCTCAGGTCGAATCGGTCGGTCGGGCGGTGTGGTTATTTTTATTTTATTTTTTAATTTCGGTAATGATGGTACATTTTCTATTATTTTCGACATTTCCCAAAAATGTTTTATAAAAAAAATTAAAAATTTGGAAAATTGTGCCGTATTATGGCTCCAGGGGACTATGTGTCCTTCTACATCGGCTTAAAATTATAATATTCATCCATCATAAATGGAATTCTGTGTTCGGGAACACCTACATTCAAGCCGGATGAAATGCATAGTTTCACGATCAGGGCTCTGTTGCATAAGATTATAATCTTGAGTGAACTTAGGAAGAGTTACTTTTAACTATTTTTAAGTCTGGTTACGAAAAATATTTAAACATTTTTCCAGTTCTAAAGTTTGACCTAGGGTGTACGTCATGAAGTTTCAACTCACAAATACTTAAACAATATTCCTAAGAATAACTCTTCTTCAGATGAATCGCCCCTAGGCTGGAACTTCAGTTTTCAACCAACCAGCCAGTCAGGCAGATAACTCACAAAAAATACCTGCCCTGCAGATTTTCAACCAGCCAGTGCTACTAACTTGCACTTATGTTTGACAAGATTTGACCTGCCCGTTGGTCAGGTACTTTGGCATCTTCACCGGCCCGATGCAAAATTGACCCGCTATGTGCACAGGGTGTGGTGCTATTTCCACACCTGAGAGCCACCAATCTTGGCGAGTCGGAAAGGGGGCACCTATCTTCAATCATCAGGCAAGGGGCAGTTCATATTATGATATAGAGAAGTGACAGTCTCTATGTTTTACTTATAATAATAATAATTTTGTCCTGAAGAAGTCTGAGATAATCCTGACGAAAGCTTGACAGTTTTAAACTTGTCCGACAGCGAACCCGTTAAACTATTAACCTATATAATACCATGTTCTTGAGCTTTTTTCTAACCTTGTATGTTAACTATGAATGTAGCGCTAATTGAATTGCCATTGGGATCTATCGACGTATACTCAACAGACGTGATACCGATTGAGAACAATGATCCGGGACTGTGGCTGGATGTCAAAGTTTCCGAGCCAGAATTATCGGTTGCGTGTGGCTCAACCCAGTTCACAATAGACGTTGCGACACCATTGTCGGTGTCCTGTACGATGTTTACAGGCATATCAAATATAGCCGGCTTCTCTGTATCTGCAAAGAAAATTTTCCATGAAAAGAGTATTATGTCTTACATTATTAATCTCAAGCAGTTTTTTGTTGTTGTCGTATTTTGTGTTCAATTGATTTAATATAAATCAAGAAAAGTAGAGATAGGGGGAAAAGCACTACGAATATACTACGTTGCAAAACCATCTATAATCATCAGGCAGGGAGCAGTTCATATTATGATATAGAGAAGTGACAGTCTCTATGTTTTGCTTATAATAATAATAATTTTGTCCTGAAGAAGTCTGAGATAATCCTGACGAAAGCTTGACAGTTTTAAACTTGTCCGACGGCGAACCCGTTAAGTTATTAACCTACATAATACCATGTTGTTGAGCTATTTTCTAACCTTGTATGGTAACTATAAATGTAGCTCTAATTGAATTGCCATTGGGATCTATCGATGTATACTCAACCGACGTGATACCGATTGAGAACGATGATCCGGGACTGTGGCTGGATGTCAAAGTTTCCGAGCCAGAGTTATCGGTTGCGTGTGGCTCAACCCAGTTCACAATAGACGTTGCGACACCATTGTCGGTGTCCTGTACGATGTTAACAGGCATATCAAATATAGCTGGCTTCTCTGTATCTGAAAAGTATATTTTCCATGAAAGAGTATTATATCTTACATTCTTAATCTCAAGCAGATACTTGTTTGTTGTTGGTGGGTTTTTTGTTGTTGATTAATGTAATACAAATTTAAGTAGAGCTATTACGTATGTGTAAAAAGCACTACGAATAAATTATGTTGCAAAACCATCTGCCGACACATTCGGCATGCAGGTTATGGTCAAGAAATTTGTCATTATCTAACTACTTCTGAAATTAAAAAAAAATATCATTATATATTATCAATTATTTTGAAAGAGCATAATTTATCCGTTTCAGTGTGTCGCAGCGAAATCAATAGCGATAGGGATAAAGTTAGCCTGTGGTCATGGTAATGGCTCCTCTTGCATCAAATTCGGACCTAGTCAAGCGGCTCCAAATTTGAACCTAATCGATCGGCTCCAAATTTGAAGTTAATCGATCGGCTCCAAATTTGAAGCCGATTGATCAGATTCTATGAATCTCATAGTATCTTTTGGGACCATAACTAATATCTTTTTCTCGGAGGTAAGGTGATGAGAAAAACCCTGTTGTACGGGCCAGACCGACCCATTATGTTTTCAATTTTTCATTATTTTTAAAAGTAATGTTGTGAAATAGTTTTAAAAATAATGTTGTGAAATAGTCTTAAAAATAATGTTGTGAAATAGTTTTTAAAATAATGTTGTGAAATAGTTTTTAAAATAATGTTGTGAAATAGTTTTAAAAATATTGTTGTGAAATAGTTTTAAAAATAATGTTGTGAAATAGTTTTAAAAATAATGTTGGGAAATAGTTTTAAAAATAATGTTGTGAAATAGTTTTAAAAATAATGTTGTGAAATAGTTTTAAAAATAATGTTGAAATAGTTTTACAAATATTTGAATTTTTTCTATTTTGTTGAATCTTTTGACAATTTTGATATTTTGTTGGTACATTATTACAGTCCCACTGTGGTCAACATGTTGTGCTGTTGAGTACGGCACTTTACCGCAATTACTCCTCCTCTCTAATAATAATAATAATCAGTATTTATATAGCGCCTTTTCCAAATGGCTCAAAGCGCTGTGATTTTGCTGCTGGTGAATCATCAGAATCATGTCGCATCAACTAGGGTGCTGCCAATTTCTAGCGCAAACCTATCCGCAGTTAGATTGTAACATCCACCATTTTTCAACGCAGCTCCCCAAATACCTTTGGGTCAAGGAAGTTTTTGATAACCGAAACAACTGATCACAGATTTTGAAAGCAGGAGGAAACCGGAGTACCCGGAGAAAACCTGCGAAGCGTGTCCTGGATCGTGATAAACCAAATGCACATAAAGCCCGCGGTCGTGCACAGAATTGACCCGGGTTTCATTGGTGCAAGGCGAGAGAACTAACCGCTGCGCCAACACGCTCCTCTACCAGGTGTATTTAAATGGGTACCGGCATTCTTCACTGCTGGGAAGGTAACAGACTCACTGTGGAGGTGTAGCGAGCCCAACACAGCAACATTATAAAAAGGAGTGAGTCTGGCCCTAGGCGCTTTGAAAGGGAGATGGGCACTCCGCACCTGGTATTACAGGATCGACCGCCTTTACCTTTATTTATTACAGGCACAGACTGTTGACATGGAGTCATTGGTTGAAAGGCTGACTGAAAAGGGGATCTCAATTATGACTCCATCTCAATCTCCTTACAGCTTACAAAGATCCGTACCTCCCACCCCACCCCCAACCCCACCCCACCCCAACCCCACCCCACCCCACCACTCCCCTAAGGAATACATTCACCGACTTACCACAGGCAATTTTCCTATCAAAAAGTGCATCTAGTTTCTCTGGTGTCCAGTTCTGACTTTCAATGAGTGAATACGGATCATCCGTGAACCACAAATCCTGGAGTGGTATCTCTGGGCAGACGTTGATATGGCTTTGTCTTATCGCAACACGCGTGCAGGAACAACGTTTCTTTGACGGGATTGACCATCTTAAAAGTCCCATTGCAGGATCTTTTCGTCTGATCATCATGCACATGTCTGATTCCACGGGGTAAGTGAGGTATACTGTATTATTAAGGCAGATAAGAAAAATATTGTACTTTATGTCCCAGAGCCAAGAATTAGCTAAACAACTGAGAGCATCATTGTTTGAGTTTTCAGCCACAATATGCTAGTTTTACCCAAAACAGGTTTTTTATGTCGATCTCGATAGGTCTTCGTGATGGCTCGCTATATTACTCTGTCCCTCATGCATGCTTTCATCTCCTCATCATTCAGTCCTGTGTCTTTCGCCAAGATGTCCAAGTATGTTAAGGCTAGGCGGACGACAGATATGTCCGTGTTTGGGTCTCCATAGCAGAAGGTCAGACACTATCTCGTTTTCTCTTCTCATGCAATGCCCGGCAAATCTCATCCTTCGGTCTGTGATGTTTTCTGATACCTTTTGTAAGTTTCCATACAGGTCTTTGTTCGGTACATTGTCTTTCCAACTAATGTTGAGTGCTGTTCTCAGCATTCTAGTGTAGCATCCATCTAGAGATTTCTTGAGTCTGTTGGTGATGGTCCATGTCTCAGCTCCATACAGTAGAACACTTTGAACAGTAGCTTGGAAAAGTATTTTTCGACAGAGGCTGGATTTCCACACTTTGTTCAGAGCATTGCAGGCCTTCCAAGCAAGTCATGCTGGCTACTACCTACCCAAGCTCCCAGGTATTTGAAGTCCTTTACGTTGTGTAGGTTACTTCCATCGGAGGTCTTTAGCTGTACCGCTTGTGTTTGGTGAAATACCATGCATTTGGTTTTCTTGGCATTCACGTGGAGCCCAGTTTTGAGTTCTGCTTCCTCAACATATTTCAGCAGCTTCTGTGCCTGCTCCTTAGTGTCAGAAGGTAACGCTATGTCGTCTGCCAAGTCAATATCCGTGACTTTCTTTGGCCCTATTCTTCGACTTTGTATAGGCTTGATGGTTAATCCTAGTTCCTCTTCTCGCCCACTGATAGCTATTCTTAAGCAATAATCAAGGATGATTAGGAATAGGTAGGGGGCAAAGGTATCTCCTTGGAGTACTCCTGCTAGGATGTCGAACAGTTCCGTGTCGCCATCAGGTGATATAACTTTTGCTCTTGTGTTTCTATAAGTTTCATCAATTGCATCTGTTATAACTTGTGGATATCGTATGCTTTGAGTGTCTTGATCATTTTCCACGATATATGGTGTCGAATGCCTTTTTGAAGTCAATGAATGTTATGACTGCGGAGAGATTATTGGAATGTATACCTTCGATGATTCTCCTGAGCCCAAGAATGTGTGAGGTAGTGCCTCTTCCTTCGCGGAAGCCATTCTGGTTAGTTCGAAGTAATTCATCTGGTGAGGTCTTATTCTGTTGAGAATCATTCTATTATATGTCTTGGCCACAATGAGTTCAGACATGCCTCTGTAGTTTCCTGCTTGACTTAGGTCACCAGATTTTGGGACTGGAATCAGGTTCAATATTGCCCACTGGTCAGGTTTTTGCTTTTCTAGGAGGGCCTTATTACATATATCCAGTATTATATCATCAAGATTGCATCTTGTCAGAAGTTCAGGTGGAATGTTGTCCTCCCCGAAAGGTTTCCCCTCCTTGATAGATTTCTTGGCTTTCTGATAGTTCTTCGAAAATCTTTGTGATGTCTTCATCTTTATCAGTCACAACCGGTGGATTTCCTAGGAGTTGTTGGAAGTGGCAGTACCAATTATTGACACGTTCTTCCGTTGTCTTTCCTTTGTGGATTCCATTCCAAGAGGTTTTCCTTCCAATTACTTCGTTGATGAGCTCCCAAGATAATCTGTGTTGCATGTTTAGGGTTGCCTTTTCCACTTCTTTTAATGTCTTGTCCAGGTATTCAGAATTGACCTCATCATAGGCTTGGTAGAGTTCTCGTTTACCTGCTTCAAACTCTTGTGCAGACTCTTTAATGTCTTCTGTGACATGTTTTACATACGGCTGTCTTAGCTTCTTTCTGGTAGTTTCTACTTTTCTACTATAAACCCAATGCCTTTTGCCTCTTCTTACATATTTTTGGTAGCAGTTTCTCGGCAGTTTCATGATTTGCTGTGATGAATCAATTTACAAAACAAATCTATTTTTAAAAATAAATAAATGAAAAATGAATGAATAATATTGCCACAACTACTATTATAAACCACATATCGTAAACACAACATATTTCCATACCATTTATGACGGAGATAGTTGATATCATGTTCATGTACACACAACAAAAATGAGAGAGAGAAAAAGACAAAGGGAAGAGAAGGGGAGAGAGTGCACAGGTATTTGCCGTCTATACATGTCACATTCATGGGTTGATAGAATAACACGGCTGTCACCTTGTACTGTCGCGAGATATCGTGTGTCACATTTTGACTATTTCTCAACCGTATCACAGGCTGACTTAAAAATTAGCTAAAACTCGCGTGTCGCAAAATAAGTTTATAAAGGCCTTTTTTCTGCTGTGGTCATTATATTCGCGGTACCGTTTACAGCGAAAATATTATCTTGACATTACTGTGAATTGATAATGAGAAGTCGAATATTATACTAATGATATTATCTACATTTGTTAGAAAGTCAATAATCGACAGCCTCAAATCTGCCCGTCAATATTCATGGAGCCCGGATCATCATTTCAATATTGAAACATAATATTTAATATTATTAATATTAATCTGCAATCGATTGGTAGCATTTTGTTAATTCAATTTTTACAAAAAACACACCTTATTTAGCAAAGAAAACATTGAATAGATATATCATAAAACTTAATAGCTTTGTCCATTATGGTTTTTTGTTTTGTTTTGAGGATTATGACGGCCGTATTGGCGGCCATTTAGGATTTGAAGAATGGTATGAAGATGAGATAATTATCAAAAAGGGGGACTCGTGGAAGTTTTTGATTGATTTATCGAGTGCTGTTATTTTTGAACTTGGAAAGGATATTGGTCACTCTTTTGATCCAAAATATTTGTGACAAAGGAAGGGGAAGAAGGGAGAAAAGGAGACAGGCAAATTAGTTGAAAATTGCCGTTTTTCACGCCGGTATGGGGACACAACGCCTCTGACCCCCCCCCCCCCCCGCTACGCTACTGAGTGAGGGTGAATTAGCCCATTTTTACCATGGATACTGATAGTGAAGTCAAACAGGAAAAACGACACGAAAATTGGCTCTATTTTGTGGAGTTACAAGCAGTGTTTCCAAACTCTCGTATAATTTACTTTGGTTCATGTTTTAGAAACACCATAATGGGTTGACTTACATACTTCTTGCACTCACATTGCTGACAGTGCTAAATGTTGACCCCCTGAAAAACATTTTTAAAATTCTCAAATCTAAAAATCAGTAATATTTCCATGTTTCTTATCCCTTAAAATCAAACTCAATTTGGCCAAAAATGGACTTGAATTGCAGCGTAATTTCAATAAAATGCACTTTTGGGCATTTACGCTCTGTTGCACTGTAGTAAAAAGCTCTATTTTAATCATATAATGCAGGTTTTAATCACTTATTGCTTATTGTATTTACTAATTAGTTGATATATCTATTTCGTGAAATATATTACTACACTTAGGCATTTACACTGCAATTTATTGTGTTGACCTCTCTAATTAGTGGTTTTTTTAAAAATAAATTGGATTGAAGGACATGCACTTAGACCTAAGTGTAGTAATATATTGAAATAAGTAATAAAAAAATAATATAAATGCATTTCCACTATTCACGTGTAAATGGTAATTGTATGAGGCCATATGACTTTCTGTAGGCGCAAGGTCATCGACCGATTCCAGGTTGTTTACGCGTTATAGTTGCTCTATAGCGGTTGATGACCGGTCATATCTAAACTTCTCACAAAGGTATCGAGACACTTAAATATGATCCAATAATTAACGGCCCGAACAGGGTACGGATTAATCGGAGCAATTAACCCAGTGCACAATTTTGTTATGCGTATTTTGACACCTCGATTGTTGAGATACGATGTTGCGGAGCGATGTTATTGTCATTTCAATGATCGTAGGTCCAGTTTCAAAAGTGACAATCATCCATATATAGACAATACATGTAGATGCAGGTTTGCATTAATTGTTTTGAATGATCAGGTTTGATTTACACACGTGCACAAAAATGCAACATACATGTACACTCACAAAATGACAATAATGTGTTCCTTTCATAACACAGATTTATTGTTTTCATTCAAGTTCACTTTTGCCATGACTTTATCTTTATCTTCAGTACTTTGTGTGTCCACTATCATTGTCCACAACAGCGTATGTAAAGCTTAAACCTGATCATTAAAAACTGTTGCGAACCTGCTTCTTTCATTGTCGATAGAAACAGGGACGATTGTCACTTTTGAAACTGCACGTATATTTGGCCATACGGGTATGCTGCTGGGACCAAGGCCCCCTTTTCACGGCCTGTCAGCCGCTCATAAGCATCTCATTTCACTGATAAGTCATTCCAAAAGCTATACAATCCAAACTATCCCGTTCGAGCGTTGTCATCCCCCGTTCATTAGCTCGGAAATCCTGTAGACCCGTTCTCTAAGCATATCGTTTTCGAGTCTCGAGATGGTCTGCTTGCGATAGCTAATACACACGAGGATTTTCGAGAGAAGATCCACGGGGAAAAGTTCGCCAAGACCCCCATTTTAACCTTGGGCAGTTCGCCAAGACACCCATTTCAAAGATGCCATCAGTTCCATAAATGCCTTTGCAACCTCTTGCTACAGGATATTTTATGCTTAAAGGTATGCTATCGCTCTGGGTTGCCAGCCCCTTTCAGTGCTTTTGAGTATTAGACAAGGTTACAATTTCTCCAAGTTTAACTCTGCTACTGTCTGTCATCAAGTGAACAGGTGTAGCCTATGTCCAGTTCGTCAGTGGTGAACTGACAAAGTGGTAGGCCAGCTTTAACATCAAATGCATGGACCATGTCCCAACACCACCATTTATGAGTTATGACATGACCAAGACTGAGCCTCTTTATATCCACCGTGTAAAAAGTCGCCAGCTGAGATTCCTTGGACATTCTCCGTCTCCCCGATGAAGAGCCTACTAAAAGGTATGTCACCTACATGAACATACCAACACATGGCCGAACGAGACCTGGTCGTCAATACACTTCATACTTATACACTTCATACATTCATAAGTGTGTATATACAACGCATACTTGGTGGCAATGGAGGAGGCATGATTCAAGAACCACAGATAGTCGGTTGTGCCGACCCGACTAAGGCATTAAGGCATGATGTACATTTTAGAAACCTTTATCAACTTTCAAGTTCTTATTCAATGCATTACTCGGTGATTCCAATGGTCATGAAATTCAATTATACTGACATTTTTGATTTTTTGTGAAATTTTGGAATGTCGTCTGGAATCGTCATAATTCACTTCATGATTGTTTCTCAGATATTTCAATTTATTTTTGCTTACAACTATATATGCGAAGTTGCATACGGATTGGTAATCAGAGTTGGTTTCCCCCTTTAGTCCCATGGCGTGTGTATATTTAATGTGACATGAGGCTTTTGGGAAATCTACATTTTTAGAAATGTCCTGACTTTTTTTCCCCACCTTCTCTCCTTCTTTCCCTTCTCGTCTTCATATGGTCACCGATGTACCGACGACCTTCAGTGTAATGGTGTTATGATTTTAGGGGGCACAGGCCACAACATGATTTACTTGTGAGCTTCGTACTAAAGATTGTTGCATTGGAACATGTGGTGGGTGGAGTTTTCATATTTCAAAATTAAAGTAATAAGAAACAGTGTCATCATGTCATATTAATAAGATATTTTTCTTTTCACGGGATGTTGCATGTTCATGCAAGCTCTGAAGAATTCCGAAATTTTCCGAATAGAAGAGCTCACTTTAGATCGCTTTCTCATTAAACCAGCGTATGTATGGAGACTGCTTCATTGCCAGTTGTTTGGTTTATTTATAATTCGTGATTAAAAAATGGTGGTGAAATGTTCATAATTGTGTAATATACTACTACAAACCGTGGACGTGACCGTTTACAACACTTGAATAACTGTTTGCCAACATAAACTTCATTATAAGGCATTGATCGTTCATATAGTAAAAAATAGAAGTGTTAAGCATGATTATCTGCTTCAAATATTCACATAAAATATACAGTTTTTGTGGAAAGATCGGAGTTTTTTGTAGTTCCACATGCTCTCTGTAATATAACTACCATGTGGTAGGGATCCATTTGAAATGCATGTGTTCCCCGCGACACTACACGCAAGGTTGGTTTACTTTACTTTGCTGGAAAATAGGTACATCGATCGGTAACGTGGCTTTCTACACAGAGAATGACAGAACATACGAAATGTTGCCAAACTATAATCATCTGTTCATCTTATTTTCGTGGACTTGACCGTTTAGAGCATTAAGACTTGCGAATTTTTACATTTTATGGCGACGAAGACTCCACTATATATGCTGCTGAGTTATCAGAAGGGACCCGACCATCTTTAAGAAGATATGGCAAATTTATGGAGACACTTTTTAATGTAAAGTTTTCAATATTTTAGCTTCCTTTACATCATTGCAAATGATCAAATCACCTGTATTATTGAAGCCTTGGCTTCTATAATAGTGTGTTCATAGTGGAATTTTCGCCTGAAATGTTCAAAACATTGCAAATTTGAAACTATTCTCATTTTTATCCTTGCACAAACGTCCGTTGTTGAGCGAGGTCATTCGCGTTGGATGAAAAAGAAAATAGCGACCATTTGCGTGACATGCTGGCTGACTGACCAGGATTTGTGTTAACACTTTTCACGCGGTTATTAGTTTTACCATAATAAGGCTATACAAAACAGATTTTCCCCGAGCCTTTCCCAACTTTCAAAGTCTATCTCAAGGATTACTGAATCAACACTTGGCATTTTTGTACATATTTTATTGTTTTTTTAACGGTGATTCTAAATATGGTGATGAAATTCAATATTTTTTAACATCTTTGAAAAGTGTTGTGAAATTTTGAAACTGTCGTCTATTTTTTGAAGTAATTAGGAATCGTATCGCTCTGTAACTTTCAATAAAATGCACTTTTTGGCATTTACGCTCTGTTGCACTGTAGTAAAAAGCTCTACTTTAATCATATAATGCAGGTTTTAATCATTTATTGCATATTTTATTTACTAATTAGTTGATATATCTATTTCCTGAATATATCTATAATTTATTATCAGAAATGTAAATCTGCAAGAATTTCTAATTTCTAAAAAAATAATCATAAATAGAAAAGATCACATAATATTCCTCTAAAACACCATGCATTTGTGTTAATCTCTTTAGTGCACTCCTACCACCCAGATCATTTGGGAATATCTCAAGGTTGAGATTTCGACATTCATCTGTCAACAAATGAATAGGTGTATGAAGCTAGTTCACCCTGAGTGAACTGGTCGAGGTGGACCTGTGCCTTTGAACTTACCGACAGTGATAATCTGGATGAGGATGTGTACAACAATTACTTCCATGATTTTGTTACTAGTGGTAAATCACCAGAGCTCGACAGCAACCAATCCCGGGAACCAATCTTGGTATCAACAACAAACTATCGCGAGATGATATAACATTGCTATACCTATTATGATTGTCAATTGGTGAAAATTGGCGCAAAACTCCATAGTTGGTTGTCAAAAAAACACGAGTCAATTTATTTATTTTATAGCGAGAATGTTGACAATAATAACAATAATAATCAGTATTTATAAAGCGCCTTTTCCAAATGACTCAAAGCGCGGTAATTTTGCTGCTGGTGAATCATCATAATCACGTCGCATCAACTAGGGTGCTGTCAATTTCTAGCGCAAACCTATCCGCACTTAGATTGTAATATCCACCAACAAACCATCTTCATACCAAAGTGTATATGTTTCTACCGTAAATTTCCTATAGTTTGCGCATGACAAGACCACGTTGACTCCCTGGATAAAATGTTGATAAGACTATATTATAAAAACAACATGCTCTACGGGGCCACAACGATTACAAGGTTTCGTGAACTCCGTTTCTGTTAATTGTTTATGTATTCGAATTATTTTTTGAAGAAACAGTAGAGGATGTACTAAGTCCAAAAATACCAGTTTCGAGAAATAAGCTTTTAAAGTTTTGATATTTCACACATGCTATGAACGTTTAAAGTACACATTTTTGTAATGCCACTGTCAGCCCGAACAATTTGGTATAATTATTAGAGTAAACGGACGTTGCTTAAAATGTTACCCCACTTGACCTTAGGTGACCTTTCCCTTATATTTATGTATCCATACACTCTACACATAGCAAATTATACATTTTTGTGATCCGTATCCCCTAATTAGTAATTTGATATACTAGCGGATACCCGCGCTCTGCGCTGGATCCGCTAGAAAATTATAGGGATCAATCCAAGCTTTTTTTTCAAATTTTGATCCCACGTGACCCCTGCTTGGGAGGGGTCAATTTACATAATTATTTGTCAAACAAATTTCTGACCCTTCACAACTTCAAAATCACCAATAACTCAATTTCGTCAGAATAGCACTTAAATACAGTCTTCGATTAACATTTATGAAATGTTGGGAAATAATTTGACATTATTGAATTTTTTTTTTAAATTTCAGGAAATAATCCAAAAATTACAAACGAAAAAAACCCCCGACTGACAAACATAACCTATTTCAAATTATATTAGTCCACACGTAAATCATCTTTCCCATCTTACCGGGTAGAACATTAGAATTATTGTTGATGAAATGTGACCTGGCATCACAAAATGAGAGTAAAGTAGCAAAAATAGAAAATTATTTTTCACGTTTTCAAAAAGTAGTTGTCCTCAGGTTTAAAATGACACCAAAGTTGTTGTGATAGGCCATTCCAAAGTGAAATTATGATAAATTGAAGTTAATCACCGCTGAATTATTGGAAGTGGAGAAAAAGGCCTTCAAAGTTAGTAAAGCATCGTCCCTTGGCTCTGCAAAATATGCTGTCAAAACGTAATCGAAAGATTGTTTATGCCAAACACCTATCATTGGTTCATTTGGAAATGTACAGGGTTCAAAATACTATTAATAGCTTCGGACAGCTCTGACCTTTAAGACCATACCAAATAGGGGATACTATTTTAAACCCGTGGAAATGATGATGTAAACAAGGTAATTTCGAGACACTTTTCCTCTCTTTGCGTTCATTTCTTGAGATGTAAGAATAAAATGCCCTCTCTAAAATTACTTAAAAAACATATGTAGAACCAAAATATTTTCTTAATACTTCGAAATGTGATACATAAATAGTTTATCTTTCCAAAAATGAAAATATCTCATTTTCGACCTCCCCTTGTCAAATCGACTATTTCTGGCCAAAACTCAAAATCAGCCCCAGCGACTTTACGCTCATTTTGTCGTGCCAGGTCACAAATAGACACGGTTCATTAGACTTTGAGTAGTCAGTCGTTTTATAACGCGATCACTAAGTATTAGATAAAGGACGAATAGTAGACCATCCTCAATAATATTGGGCTAGCCTCTTTTGCAGGCGAGACCCTTTCTGTTATGAGGATCCCGTATATTCTCGTAATTTAGGCTGTTGCATTAGATGCTCAATCATTTCTGAGATCGAAATTGTTAGGTCCATTGACGTTAGTGAATGAACCAGAAAACGTGACGTACAAGTTGACAACCTCTAGCTAGTCTTATTTAAAGGCATATTATGTGATCTTTTCCACGGGGTGCCCTCTATCCATGAAATTGTTTAGAAAGTAGATTTTCTTGCAGATCTACATTTCTGATCATGAATCATAAATATATTCTGAGTTACAGAGCAATACGATTCCTAATTTCTTCAAAATCATTGTTTTTAGACTGAAAATAGAGTGAAAAAAAACCCCTGTTCGTACCGGACAACTTATTTTCAACCCTTAAACATATGATTTTGAAGTTATTAGGAATCGTATCGCTCTATAAATCAGAACATATTCAAGTTCATGATTTATGATCAGAAATATAAATCTGCAAGAAAATCTACTTTCTGAAAACAATCATGGATAGAGAGTGGAAAAGATCACATAATATGCCTTTAAAACGAGGCAACGGTTCCGATAGTTCTGAACAGTATAGACAATATTCCGTTGATTGTGAGCTTTGTGTGATGTGTATATTTGAAATATAATATGCATCCCCGAAAATCCCACAACTCATATCTGGTCGAATAACTCAAATAGTTCACAATAGTTCATTATAATAGTGAACAGAATAATCCCTTCAATGTACAGGCATGGCCGATCGGTTAAGGCTATAGACTACAAATATATTTCTCCGCCTCGGTTTCCTATATTTTTAAATGTTAGAGGTGTTGCCAAACGTCGATTTTGTCGTTTATAAAACGATTGGACTTTATATAAGTTCATGATATTTGTGATCATTGAAGAACAAAATTCATAAAAGGGTCAGCCTGAAAGTCCGAGAAATAATCCCCGCAAATTTGGCCAGTGTTGATAGAACATGTACGATCAAAATCACCCAAAAACCTACAAATAGTTTAGTCCTAAATTCAAGATTATATTCCAACTTTAATCATTTGGGGGAATAAGTACCTTCCTGATTACTTGATATTATGAATTGATCGCAGGAAGCTAAAATAGAGAGAAAGTCCGATTATCATCGGCAAGGACTACAATCATTTACCGGTGTTCAATCTCACGTGTGGACCAAAGAAGATTTCTTATGCAAATTATAAATATTTTAAACAGGTTTAAAATATTTATAATTTGTTTAATACCCGTCGTATACGCCTATTATTTCTATGTATTTCTTATGCAGTCCAGCATGCTTAGAAACATTACAGTGCCAAAAAGGCTTTTCCACAAAACAAACAGTGCCAAACATGTGTTAAAGTCATTAACAGCTGGATGTCGTCTGACTTACCCCTTCCCCTTCTAATATAGTCCATGGTACACAGATAGGCACAACATGGTCATTATATGAAAAGAAGTTGAATAAGTTGAATCCCAATTAAAACTTACATATGGGTTATTCCAAAAATCAAGGGTCTTTAGGAGAAAGAAGAGAGGGCTAAATTGAAGTCACATCAATTGCCATACTTGCAGCAGGATTTTCTTAAAGACCCTTGTTAACAATATTATAAGCCTTTCATTGCAATGTAATGTCAATGGGAACCAGTAGACACTGGTGACAGAAATCAGTGGTTATGTGACGAAAGCGAAGCATGCTGGTGTTGCTCAAGAAATCTCGTTTATGTGTGGGCCGTAGTCGACATTATCCGGGAGTCAACATGGACACAAATAACGTCGATTTTCCGTTGACCGCATAGCCTTGCATTACAATGTAGTGGATCATGTTAATAGAAAGTTCCACTTTCTTTTAAAAGATGATGCAATGCTCGGCAGGGATTTACTACGAGACAATGACGTTTACGGAGTCATACACTGATTGTAGTTAATAAACGCGAGCACCTGTTTGAGGAATTGGCGTATAGGGAGCACAACACGAATTCGCTCTCTATCGGTTCTACACGCACATGGATACCTATAAGAACCGCTCAATCTGATATGCTTGTGATTTCATTTATGACATTGTGCAATCTTGTGTTACCAACGCTTATTTATAACATATCTGAAAATCAAGTCCAGTATTTATGGTATTACTGAGTAGATGTGTTAGTAAATGCCGCTGAAAATTGACATAATGATTATAGCACCTTATTCCCAGTCCGAGGCTCGGATGTACAGTGGCGAGAAATTGGCGGCTAAAATTATAAAATAACTCAAATTAATCAGGTTTACTTTTACAAACATGTACAAATTCCATATAAAACGTAACATTCGTTGGGACTACAACATATTTTGTGACCATTTCGCATTTTGAATGATTGCTGTACTCATTTGTTTGCCGGAGGTGTATTTCTAAACTTAATCAGTTGTGTGCGCCCCATACACACAGACTTGGAGAGACGGGCGATACATACGCCGTATACGCGTGCGTAAACGTTCCGCCTGTCCGGAGGAAATGAAATACACTATAACGTTAAAAAAATAGGACTCTGTTTCATGATGGTTTAATACTTGTGAAAATCACTGTACCATGGTCAATTTAGTTTTATTGTTATTCAGTTTCATTCAGCTCGAGATTAGTAGCATATAATTTGTGAAACCCAAGTCATTTACTGGATTGTACTGTACAGGATATCATTGTTATCTAATGCACTTTACAATGAAATCGAATTGGTCATGGTTCAACGATTTAACAAGACTTTAACTAACCATCTTGAAAGAAAATATGTTCCTATTTTAAACACCCTGTATATACATGTACATGTAGACGTTGCGGCATTTGTTTAATCGATTGACTCGATAAAAAGGATTTGATCTCACATCCTTCGTCGTAGTTGTGCAGTCTATTCATGAGAATTATCATGCCACCAACCAATTATTTGTTTACTTATTTATTTTTATCGATTAAGAGCCCTTTACCTCGATATTTTATACTTATCAGGCATTACCAAACGGCTGTGTTCAACAGGGTGTAACTATTGACCTCATTATCTGTGTGTATTAATCTGTGGGTATAATAACTTAAGTTAATAAGATATGTTAAGTTAAGATATTATACCCACAGATTCCATGAGAACCGCGCTAAACCGAACGGAACAGGTGGGCAACCGCAGGTCGAGTTTGACGTCGTCCCTTACAGAAAATGGTCAACCCATACTTACAGCCATTTTCAGGTACCACTATAATATACTTTAATGAATTTCTTCTGCGTAGTATAATAAAAGTGGTGGCTATTGAGAATTTTCTAGGCAAAATGAAAACCTAAAGTGTAGCATCTTTTCTCATCGATGACAAATTAAAGTTTTAAAGAAACACGGTCGTCTTAGTGTATTTTGACGAAAGGCTTCTGAACATGATTCGAGAAAATTTTTCTTAGAAATCAATAACCAAAAAAAAATAAGGGTATTTAAAGGTTGGGATAGCCTAAAATCATGAATCCTGACCACATGGAACTCCTTTTATCATCATCATCATCATCATCATCATCATCATCATCATCATCATCATCATCATCATCATCATCATCATCATCATCATCATCATCATCATCATCATCATCATCATCATCATCATCATCATCATCATCATCATCATCATCATCATCATCATCATCATCATCATCATCATCATCATCATCATCATCATCATCATCATCATCATCATCATCATCATCATCATCATCATCATCATCGTCATCATCATCGTCGTCGTCGTCGTCGTCGTCGTCGTCATCGTCGTCGTCATCATCATCATCATCATCATCATCATCATCATCATCATCATCATCGGTCGTCCTTGGACGGAACAACGGAACAGCTTAGTTGCTTTCATCATTCTTTCTTTGGCTATTTGTTTACTACATTGATGCGCCATGCTTAGTGGAAGTATGCATAGGAATACATATTATGTGTGGGGGTGTGTGTACAGATACAGACCCGGGATGATCCCCTACTCTTTACGAAGGAGTCTGTTAACGGACTCTTTTTATAGGCATCCATAAACAGTCAATTTTGCACACGGCATCTGTCTCATAAACGAAATATTAAAGGACATTATTCACGGTGGAAAGAGTTTTAATTATGTGAAGGTCTGGGGTTATTAATACTTTGGTTATCCACCATATTTCAGTTTAATTATCATTCGAGAAATGAAATTAGCAATAGCAATTTATAAGCTCATTTTTAGATGTAGCAGAAGACTTTTCGCAAAGGCACTTAGGAGATATCGATATCAATATTGAAATAATTTCCAATACCATCAATTATAATCACTATTCTCATGGGTGTTACAATAACATGTTTTGCTGATCATTATAAATATTTAACTAGTAATTTTCATTTTATTTGATGAATATAGAATCTCATTACGGTTCCATCCCCTCTATGTTTTGTGCCAATTTGGAACATATTTTTTGACATAATGACAGGCCAAGATATTAGTAATTGATCCATGAACATGTGTCCCTAGTCCCGACTCTGTCTAGCCAATACAGTCTTCGTTATATTTAGCATTTAATGTAGCCCAATTGGGCTAACAATTGAAACTAAAATATAATGTAGAAATACTATATCGAGACTTTTCCGGGGACTTTTTTCAAAATGTGAACATTTTATTTTATAAAATCTGAAGTACTAAGCACTAATTTTATAACAAATTGAAGTTAAAAGCTAGAAATTGGTTATACAACCTCGCCAAAACCTTACAAATTTGGTGTTGGGTGAGGTTTCAACTAGCAATTGACTGACCTACCATCCATGGACAACATTTCCACATGCTGGGCACATCTTACTACAGCGCGGTGATAGCTCAACCACACGCTGTGAAATCAGCAAGCTCTGCAGCGTTGTACAAATCTATACATTGAACATAATATAGTTTCCCTTTCATATCTTCAAATTTACCCGTTGAAACTTCAATTTGTGGCTATATTTTGTCAATTGTTCATTTTTGTACCTTAAGTAACGAAAATCGGCAAAATCTGCATTTATTAATCTTCACAAGAACCCCTATAGTGTGAAAGCCTTCCTACCAAAATACCAAGTCGCCCCTGCACCAACGGGCGAAGTGGATTTACCCCGAAGCGCTGTAGGCAATTCATGTGGTGTCGCTATAACTCAGTTGAGAGTTGGAAGAGAGAATTTGAAATTTATGACTGCAAAATAACATTATTGTTCATATTTACATTGGATGAATACAACAGAATTTGATCATTCGAAAACCAAGTTGTGGGTATATTATGTCATTTATTTATTTCTGTTCCAAAAATCACGAAAAATTAACAAAATCTGCATTGAGTAAATTTCACAATGACCCCACTCTAGTGTGAAGGCCTTGCTACAAAAACTCTAGTCAAAACCAGCGTAGACGGCTGGAGCAGGTACCCAAAGCGCCGTAGGCGCTAACAGCTGGTGCAATAAATCAAAGAGTTTGGAGGTACAAAATTATGATTTGTAACCGCGGATACTGCCCCATAGCCGTGGTTAAAAAAAAATTAAGAATTTTAGAGGTAACGGAACCGTAATGTAACTTAACAATGTCACCGACATGTAAATTATCCTCTATACTTAACATACTAAAACGTGTGGTTAATACGTTGACAGTTGCCACTGGTAAGTCGTCGATAAAATATCACAATATAAATATGCAGCGATGGAAATACCCACATGAGTTTCAGTCCCAGGGTAGACCAACACAGGGTGGACTACAATAGAGCGCCCTTACGGAATAAACCGCATTTATATCCTGGGCTGTTGTGCAAGTGCAATCCACAAGTGCTACCGCAAGCATATAACGGACACCAAATGCAGCGCTCACTAGCGACCAGCTGAACATTAGGAATCGAACCAAAGCTAAACATCAATGGTCGCTTGCTCTGATGTCAATTGTCTAAAGCTAACTATTGGGTGTCACTATATTAGAAAATTGTCATATCAAAGTTGTTGTTTAATGGTGTGGATGTAATGCATATTAGTCAAACCTCTATTATAAATGAGATGAGGGCCAAATGCCATTCCCGTGCAACATAGCAAAATTAACGTGTCGCGAAAAATTCAACAAAAAAATGAAAATGTTTGCAACTTTCATTTCAAGATTCATCTGTAATTTGTGCAGTAAAGAGAATGATTTCGTTTATAATACTTATTTATACATCAAGGAATATTTTGATAGCTTACTTATTGAAATTGATTCAATAAATCGTCTAATATCAACACTCCCGTAAGTCCCAAAATATAAATAATTTAGTTGTCCCCGGTCAGTCCTTATATTTGGTCATCTCTAAAACATTTTTAGTGAGTTTACACGCTCACCATATGCCGGTGAACAATGGCAATAAAGTAACAAACCAATACAACAACAAAAGAATTTCAACACATTTCCCAATCGACACTCTTCCATCAACGGCTAATAATTGGCGTTTGAACTCACGTCAACTTAGCATAATCACACGCTACTACACATGAATGCCTTCATTGCACACTGGACTATCTATAGTCAATACAATACATGTTCATCGGTTAAGCATGAGCGGGTAATATGACTATGAATAAGGTTGCGAGGTTTTAGAATTGAAGGAGTAAAGATAGATAGGTCGAGGACAACCAAACAATATTTTATTATTGGCCTTCTGGTATTTGGGAAATTCAGTCATGGATGATTAGTTCAATAGTTAAGTACTGTCACTTGGAGGCGCTGTAGTTGATGGCCATAGTCAACCACCTGTGAATCGTCTCCTCCTTTATATTGATCCTTTAACTTACTCCCTGACGACAGAATTGTCCGTTTAAACGGGTAATTTTCGATGAGTTTACGGTATCTGTTATTTTGAAGATTTCGCACGTTTATTTAAACGTTATGCGATGATACGCGAGCAATCATTCGCGTGGTCTATTTGAAATATGCGCGCGTCTCACAGCTCACGCCGTCGTGAATTTAACGCACGCTTAGTGACAAGAATGACGCTTACAATATTTTGACAAAATATCAGCTGAGAGACAGCGCGTATTGAGGCACGTGCACCAAACACCTTAACACTTTTGTTAAACATAGCTGCTAAGATTTTGTACATACCGATGATAATAAATATTTTGTAAACTATGTAAGTATTCTAATTAGGGTATTGCTATACTGTATCGTTTCTTTTTGATATATTTATGTCTTTGAGTACAGATTTGAATAAGATACATAATGGGCAATGATGACAAAAATAAACTATTCTGGAGGCTACCACACCGAGCGATTCGTGCAGGGGCGTAACTTAACCAGAGGGGGCAGGGGCCATTTCCCCCGCTGTCAGATGGCTTGCCCCTAATGCCCCCCAAATTAGATGACAAACTATATGTATATATACAAAAAAAACAAGTTGGATATGCCCCCCCCCCCCTCCCTTCGCCAGAAAGCTTGCCCCTTGTTTCCCGCCAAATGAAAGACCCTAGTTACGCTACTGGATTCGTGGATTGGTGGAAGCAGTTCCTTCCAGTACATTGGAAGCCGGGAGCTGGGGTGGTTCTTATCGTCCTCTGTACATTTTGATGAAAGGCATGGAAAAGATGCCGTCATAAAACTTCACAAAATAAGACAACTTACACGGCTTATTTTGACAAGTGAAATAATGCACTGAAAGATTGACCCCACATGCATACAGGGTAGCTAAAAAGTTAACAAATTTCTTATAGTCATTTTCACCTATACAATTTCATAAAAGTCTTTTTGGTTATGAAAAGCAGTGGTTATTGAAGAATACTGGGCAAAAAAACCTGGTTTATTTCGTTTATAAAATATATTAGTTTTATAAGAATGGACTTTCCACAAATGACTCAAAAGTGTCTTCCAAACGAGCCATATCTGGCCAAAATTATTTATTGTAGGCTGCGCTATTTCAACGTCTACAAACTCTTGGTTTATGCTTATGCTTATTGATTATTAAAACTGATAATACTATCAACGACTGATAATATTTTCTATGTTTTTGAATCATGGTCAGAAGTTTGCTTAAATTAATTGAGATAAGAAGCCCTCCGAGGCCAAATCAATAATTGTGCAACTTGTTTAATTCATTAATAAAATAATAGTAGAGTCATTATCTTGGATTCCGTGACCAATTTCTTGTTACCTTAGTTTTTTAGTGAATTTGTCAACTAGAACCATTTTAAGAGAAAATGAGCTCCCATGCACCTCTCAAAAGTGACGGGAATGTTCTTTTATAGCGCAAATTCCAAAATGGCCGCCATACAGGGGCCCAAAAATTCAAATGGCTTTAATTAAGCTGAAAAGCACACCAAATTGTTCGGCTGAGCACAAGGATTCCGAAATAAGTATAGTTTGCCCTACTTCCGATGTTTGGTTAACGAGTTATCGGGTAAAACGTTGACCTTTGCATATGGGGTCAAAATTTAAACTTGCTCCGATTTTGAAAAACAATATCTCATATTGTTCGTATGATCACAAGGATTCCAGAAATAGGTGTTTTTTTTACTACCGGGTATATTTTGTGTAGGTCAAAAGGTCAAGGTACACTGCCCTATATAGAATCTGACCTTTTGACCCCTTTATAAGGTACAACAGACACTCTAGGTGGTAAAAACTATCATTTCTGGAATCCTTGCAATCAGACGAACAATTTGAGATATTGTTTTTCAAAATCGGAGCAAGTTTAAAAATTGCGTGCGTAAATGTAATTGCTGATTTACGTAAAATTAAATTTTCGACTCATATCACCCTGTATACCATTTTTAATGGTTCAGTGATTTCAGACATTACGACTCGTAGATATTGTGACACCTGTCGCTGGCTATTTCCCTATCATTGTGTATTCCCAACAAGCTGTATAAAACAGTACCAGGTTATCACAGTTTATGACACATGTGCCTACATGTACGTGTACATGTACAACCAACTTAATGTAGCACAGAAAATTACAGAAATTCAGAAAGAAATAGGAGACTTTCAATGAAAGGATTTTCCATGAGATTTTCCAGTATTTACGTGTACATTGCAGTCTGCATGAAGTCGTTGCCGTTTTTCCATGGTCAATAGAATGGTATCAACAGTCGACTACATAGCTTCATGCTGAATGTGTCCGGTAGATTGAACGAAGCAAGGAGAGCGTAAGTGTAAACTAACTGCCATTTCACAAGCTGCTGCGTATTATTTGTCCGACAAATCCATTTTAATACATTAAATAATGTGACAGAACAGGCACAAGACCGGGACACAATACAAAGACTGGGAGCTGGAGCCGGAACTAAAAAAAGTAAGTTGGTACTTGTAACTGATACCACCGTGATGCCGTGTTAGGTTTTTTGATATCAACTCCTCAGTAGTGTTCATGTTTATTGGATATTTATTTGTTAATTGAGTAGCATTTTAAGTTTTAGCAACTATGATTTGCCGTCTATTAAGTATTAACCTCATATTTCAACTATCAGACTAATAATTGTGTTTTTTGTATCTATTTTGTTACGACAGTTCTTCCATTTTGACACTAAAGGATCGTATAGAGTATGGCCCATTTGGGTAAGTTCATGTTATACAGGGTGTTCCAATTTTCCCTCAGTAAATTCAACCAGAGGACGAAAAAACAATGTTGCATGTATAGCTTTCTAGTCATACTGTCGGACTTATTCTATCTGAGCCTAGAAAAACTGCTCCCAATCAGAGAACCGCTATCAACCCAAGAACAGCCCCGTGGAGTCTAAATGATGTCAAGTATACTTCCCCCTTTTTTACTCTTATAATAATATGTGTATTCTACCCAAATGTTATAGGTTGGAATTTCATTTTGGTTTCCCATAGTGGTATTTTTAAACATCTTTAGGAAGTTCGCTGAAAAAGAAAATAACGAAACACAAAATGAAAGCCCATTGAATTACCTTTAATAAGAAAATGTCATAATAATATATTTAATTATAATATTCTGTTGCTTACTTTTTATCTTTCTGTCATCAGAAAATCAACCCCTCCTGTCAACCCCGGATCAACGGTCATACACCACTAATGAAGACATTCAATCGGACGTCGAAACTGTCCCGGACATCGAAACTGCCCCGGACATCGAAACTGCCCCGGACGTCGAAACTGTCCCGGACGTTGAAACTGTCCCGGACGTTGAAACTGTCCCGGACGTCGAAAGTGTTCATAACAGTAAGTTCAATTTTGGAATTATTTCTCTGAAATTTTCTTATTATGTTTCGTTGGATTCCTAAATTAGTCTCTGATTTCCATTGAAGTACGTACCGTTTTCTCTGCCATTTTCTCAAATATTACACCCAAAAACATCAACTTATTGTACATGTAATGCTAATTTAATATGCTGACTTCAAATCTTTAAGCGGCAAACATGGCAAAGGTTAGGAATAGCACGATTTAGGGGAGAGAAATTCGGAACCGTTTTTGTATGTATCACGCTCATTCATCACTTTCGTCGTTACGACAGCCAAGAATTCACATGAATACATGTACACTTCATCACAAATAGAACTTTTAAAACAAGGACTTGAAATATCACAAAAATATACAAATCGGAACAAATTCGAAGTGTATGTATAACCTCACAACATTTCATAACAACATTTCAACAGTTTGTTTTGCAACTTCAAAAAATCTCATCACAAAATAATAACATACCTTAATCAATTTTTTAAAAATAGAAAATGTCATAGTGAGAATTTGAAACATAACACATTTTCATCACAAAATAATAAAATAAATGAGAACTCAAATACAAAGTCAAGTGATTTTTTAAACATCATAAAATTTCATCACAAAATGATATAATGCATAAGAAATGAAAAATGTCCTAGTGAGAATTTGAAACATCACAATATCTCATCACAAAATAACAAAATAAATAAGAGCTCAAATAAAAAGTGAAGTGATTTTTTGAAACATCACAACAACGCTTTGAAATATGCTGATGATTTAACTATTGTAGAAAATGTGTTTGGAAAACAAATTTCCACCATCCAACATGATTTGGATAAATTTGAACAATGGGCTACAGAAAATCATATGAATTTAAACCCGACCAAATGCATGTTTATGGATGTCACCTTTGCGATGGACCCACCGATACTTACCCCCTCCGTTTGTATGATCAAAACCTTCATTGCACTGACACGGTGAAGATTCTGGGCATAAAAATTGCTAAAGATCTAAAATGGAACACCCACATTGGTGACATTACGAAACGTGCAAGTGGACGGCTATTTATGCTTAACATCCTAAAACGGCATGGGCTAAGTGTTAAAGACCTGGTAACAATCTATGTTGGTTTTGTTCGCCCCCTTCTTGAGTATGCTCTACCAGTATGGCATCCTGGTCTGACAGAAAATCTCCACTATGATTTGGAGCGTATTCAGAAGAGGGCGTGTAGAATCATCTTAGGTTTTAACTACATATGCTATCAGGATGCCTTAATAACATGTGCTATTCCGGAACTCAGGAACCGTAGAGACCAGCTTTGTTTAAACTTTGCTAAATCCCTTTTAAAATCTAATGAATTCCGTGGTTGGTTACAGGGCCTGGTTGGTTACCAAAATCTAGAGATGAACAAGTGCATAATATGACTCTCAGTAGTGCTCACAAAATAACTGTTCCTGAAACACGTACCCTACGTTACGCTCGTAGCTCAATTCCATACATGATCAAACTCTTAAATCATACATTATAGCTCTATTTCCAATCGGGGGTGGGTTGTTGTGTTATGCATGCTTAGTTATTTCTATGAATAGATATTGTTTCTATTGTTATATATATTACATATTGTAAATATTGTTGTAATTCAGCATTTTGCTGCGATAATGATATGTTTATTAAACCTTGAATTGAATTGATTCACATGAATACATGTAAACTTCATCAGAAATAGAACTTTTAAAACAAGGACTTGAAATATCACAAAAATATACAAATCGGAACAAGTGTATGTATAACCTCACAACATTTCATAACAACATTTCAACAGTTTTTTTTGCAACTTCAAAAAATCTCATCACAAAATAATAACATACCTTAATCAATTTTTTAAAAATAGAAAATGTCATAGTGAGAATTTGAAACATAACACATTTTCATCACAAAATAATAAAATAAATGAGAACTCAATACAAAGTCAAGTGATTTTTTAAACATCATAAAATTTCATCACAAAATGATATAATACATAAGAAATGAAAAATGTCCTAGTGAGAATTTGAAACATCACAATATCTCATCACAAAATAACAAAATAAATAAGAGCTCAAATAAAAAGTGAAGTGATTTTTTGAAACATCACAACATTTCATCACAAAATTATGAAAAAGATAAGAACTCAAATAAAAAGTGAAGTGATATTTTGAAACATCACAACATTTCATAACAAAATAATAAAATACATAAGAACTCAAATAAAAAGTGATGTGATTTTTTGAAACATCAAAACACTTCATCACAGTGTCGTTTTGGACAATGAGGGCGTTTTTGTGATAAAAAATTGTGATGAATCAAATCCTTACATTTGTAATTCCCCTCACAAAATAATGAAATTAATAAGAACTCAAATAAAAAGTGAAGTGATTGTTTGAAGCATCACAACATTTCATCACAAAATAAAACATTACATAAGAAATAGAAAATGTCATGAATCAAATCCTCACATTTGTAATTCCCCTAAATCTTGCTACAGCTGGCAAAGGTACCGTATATAAGCCTTAATTCTAAATGAAAAGGGTCTGAAAAGGTACCAAACAGCGTCTTGATCAATGTACAATGACGCAATTAACCCTCGTCCTTCTAAATGTTTTCGCTGATGGCGCTAAAACGCAAAGGACATTGACCTATGGCGTCTAGAGCATTTTTATATTCCTTGCGTTCATTTTGACGAATGAAAATTAGGGTACCACCTAACCCGTGGTAGGGGTAAATCGTCAAAATCCGATAGTAGAAGGGGAGGAGGTGGGGGGGGGGGGGGGGGGGGGGGGTGGTTGCCACCGTATACTTTTTAAATAGCCATTTTGACAAACATCTTAATTGTATGGTCCTGAATCTTATAGATGTTAAAACACCATTTCCTCACTTATAAGCAAAAAACAGGTAACATTCCAATATTTGGAACTTTGCTCGCGAAAATATCAATTTCGGTCTATATATCACTGAACAGACGAATACGGCATTTTTAATGACGTCATTGTGACGTCAAGCATGGGATGTTTAAGTACTTTTTTGGTATGTATAGAATGAGGGGACCTCTAGCTATCCATGGTACCCAAGCATTTCGGTTTGGAGGACGAGGGTTAAGGGTTCGTCACATAGAATTTAAAAAAAACACGCAGTTTATGAAACCTTTAAAGGTAGATATTATCTGATTGCTGACCCGATTTTCAACTTGATGTTTTCTATTTTCCATGAAAGGTCATCCTTAAAATTGTAGCATTCCAAAGTTTGTGTTGCATAAACGCCAATGCTTCTTTTTTAGAAGCACAAGGTCACAAGAAACTTACTCATTGAGTTGTACATGAACTGGCTGGTGGTTAAATTTGGCGGTAATTCACCAGATTTTAGGCTATAATTTCTAAATTAAACATTTCGGGGCCCTCAGACATGAGAAAAATATTGATTCTTCTCATATCAAAATATCTTGATGTGAAAAAAAAAAATCACAGCCAAAAAAATGTGCCCGGAGCTGATCTATATTGGTTTACTTTAAGTTACAAAATTATGTTCTTAAAGTGTATAATTGTCATGATTGTTGATGAGCACCCCTTGACTCCTGAAAAGGGTATATCACACTTAGTATTTCAAAATAAGCCAAATAGGCTACATGTCAAATAAGTACATAAGGTGAATGTTCAGCGATTCAAAAGATCCATCAACACATTTGCATTTTTGACATTCTTTACTAAAAAGATTGCTTGGATTTGTTTATGATAATTGTAAAAGTTTAAGCCGATTGTTACAATTCAAACCAGTGGGGGGGTTTAATTTCTTGAAATATGGACTTTCATTCAGACATTTTTGGCAACATGGACATGATGGATGAGGAAGTCAATAATCTAATTTCCATAATTTTACCTTTTTAAAGAAAAATAAAAGTTGGCAAAAAATGGGGCCAAAAAAAGAATTGCCTCCCCACTTTGCCACTCCCCCCCCCTCCAAAAAAAAAAATCAATTTAGTTAAAATTAGACAAAATGTGACAATTTTTCGCCAGAATGCATTTTCTTACGAAATGAGGTTAAACTAGACCAAATTTGACAATTTTACCATTTTCATACAAAATTAGTTAGAATTAGACCAAATTTAAAATGTGTGCGTATCTTCTTTTCTTCATGCCCCGTAAAAACATTGTTTGCCCCCTCCACATTTTTTATGATGCATGCTGGTGCCGTCACTGCGTTAAAGTCGATAGTGGAATGTGGAAAGTTCCTGTTCCTATAAGCAGGTGCAGTTTTCTTTGGCAGATAAATATTTTAAAAGAAATTGGGGCCCAATGAAAAATTAAAAAACCCATAGGTGTATTTATAGTCAGTGTAGGTCTCATCAAACAAAGTCTATTAATGTATGCTGTGAAATGCATACATTGTAGTCCTCTCCAACAATTCAAGATCAGCTCAAGTGAAAAATGTATGAAACAAGAACACGGACACTCTGGTAAAAGCCTAATGGTTTGTGCAATTTGTTCACACGCTATCTACTAAAGATAGCAACACTAAGCTGCATACCAATCTAGTTCAAGAATTCAACTGAAAAGATTCGTTGTAAACATGATTTCTAATACCAGTTGAGATGCTTTATTCGACCTTTACTTGTAGCTACCTGTGTGTATACAGTGAAAAATAGAGTAATACGTTTAACAGCTTCTTCGCGAAATGTAGCCTAGGGAATGGCTAAATAAAACACACTCAATTACGCAGATTTGTGGTCCACACATATTAACACAAACAGTTCCTGACCCAGGTGCTTTTTATTTTAGTTAATTCAATGTCAAAATCTGTGAGATACATGTACTGAATTGAGCATATGTCTTCCTCGTATGACTTAACAGCTCAGTCATAACAATTGTGTGCATACTTTTAAAATTGCCTGAATGATTTCGATAGCCCAAAGTGCTACATACTAATCAATATCCTGTAGAAAATGGGCCAATATTGGAACTCGCCAATGAGTGCCAATATTGGAACTCGCCAATGAGTGCCAATATTGGGCCAATACTGGGCCAATATTGGAACTCGCCAATGAGTGCCAATATTGGGCCAATATTGGGCGATCTTGGAGAAATGTTAGGTAGGAAGCCAGGTGGCCGGGACCAATTTGGCCAAGGGCAAGCCTAGGACAAGGGAACAAATCTTCAAGGGACAGGACAAGGCACAAGATCCTAGCCAAAAGGCCGGGTAGCGATAACTCTTAACAGCGGCTGCCTTTTTTAGACCACGTCATAATTTGAATATCAAATCAATGGTGTTATTTCCCGCCCCTGGTATATTGCGCCCATTATTGGACCAATATTGGTTGCCAACATGATGCCAATTGAAGAGCGCCAATGTAAAACCAATATTGGTCCAATATTGGTGACCAAGAGAGTACCAACCGTGCCAATGCCATTGGCACTCACTTGGTCACCAATATTGGTCCAATATTGGTTGCCAACATGATGACAATTGAAGAGCGCCAATGTAAAACCAATATTGGTCCAATATTGGTTGCCAACATGATGCCAATTGAAAAGTGCCAATGTACAACCAATATTCGTTCAATATTGGTGACCAAAAGAGTACCAATGCCAATATTGCCAATGGGAACCCAATATTGGCCCAATATTGGTCAACAAGATAATGCCAATGCCAATTGCCAATGTTGGGCCAATATTGTGCCAATATATGTATGTTGTTTCAATTGAAATAGGTTGTGTTATAACGTTCTATGAACGTTATGATTTCGTTTCAATTGTGAGTATTTTGACAACGTTATTTTGACGTTTTTATAACGATTTGATATAAACAATTACTGATCAAAAAACATGCTTTTAAACTGTGACGTTTTAAAAACGTTTCCTTAAACCGAAACCAAATAAAACCCAAATGAAAAGGTTTTGAAAACGTTTTGTGTTTGCTGGATTCATACTAATGGGCTATTCCAGAAAATAGGTGCACACCCCCTATAGAGGGGTGATTTTCCAATGATAGAAATGTCTGGATTTCCGACAGTGACATTACAAAAAGTACGGATTTCCAGTCTTAATCGTTCAAAAAAGTCTGGATTTCCGAGGATTTGAGTCACATATACGTACACTGACAATCGTCTGGATTTCCGTCATTAACGAGTACTGAGAAGAGGAAAGACTGGAATTCCAAACCCCTCTATAGGGTATCATTTGAGCTGAAAAGTCTGGAATTCCGAACCCCTCTTATAGGGGGTGTGCAATGGCATTGGCACTCGATTGGTCATTAATATTGGTCCAATATTGATTGCCAACATGATGCCAATTGACGAACGCCAATGTAAAACCAATATTGGTCCAATATTGGTGACCAATAAAATGCCAATGCCAATATTGCCAATGGGGAACCAATATTGGCCCAATATTGGTCAACAAGATAATGCCAATGCCAATATTTCCAATATTGGGCCAATATAGGGCCGATATATGTATGTTGTCTGGGTAGTATCAACTCAATTTTTTTATTAATGGGGTGGTCAAATTACGAAGCAGACATTCCTTCGATTAATGTATGTCTTTATACACTTTTGGTTATTAATTTTGAATTAGCTAACATAAAAGCACATGGTCAGTAACTTTTTGTGTTATAGGATTGTACGTGGGTATTGACGTTATATTGGCCTACAATAAGTAGTGCCGTTCACGCCAAACGCTACCAATCCCGGTGGAGACAGGAGACCAAAACAGGTATGACTGCCGGGTGCTAAAAAGAATTAATAGCACTCATCGACAGTAGGACAGTAGGGACACCTCTCACTCAGCAGGACTTAATATTTTGTGTAAGATACTTATTAGTTTGGATTCAAGCCGCACTGATAAAGATAGACAATCATCTACTAAACCCACACCCCCCCCCCCCCCCCCCCCCCCCCCCCCCCCCCACACACACAAGGTTGGGTAATAGTTACAGTGCTTTAATTAATCAGGTTATTTACGATGTAAAATTTAAAGCACTCTGTGAAGCTGTACTATAAGTGAAATTTGTGGAACTTTGGACTGGCTGTGTATGTGCTATTAGAGTAATCAAATATTAGTACTTTTTGTTTTAACATCTATTCATAGGTGAGCTGCAGTCTGAATGGCAATATGATAATGATCTGCATCCTCTTCCCGGCGACAAAATAGAATTTAAAAGAGCTTTATATAGCCATGTCGGTATTGCCCACGGTATTGCCGATGGAAACGGTGGTGTGTATCACCTTAGCGTCGACCAAGGAATGGGTTCCGAATTCGGGTCGAAATCAAAAGCTGGGTTCCGCCTTGACAACATATCACAAGCTGCAAAAGAATGTAAGGTGCGAATCAACAATTCCAGCGATAAAAAATGGATACCACTTGATAGTAGCGAAATTATACACAAATGCGAGCAAGAACTCGGAAAAGGTCATGGCACATGCAACCTCGCTATGAGCAATTGCGAACATAAGGCCAATGAGATGCGATATGGAGAGTCGTTTAGTCCACAACTGGTAAAAGCAGTGAGTGGTACCGGCCTAGTTGCGGTTTCTCTGTGGTTTGTGGGGCAATGATCGCGTCTATTGTGGTACTATTTATGCTATTGTAGAAGCCGTCCACAGCCCTCTCAGTCATAACAATCAATTGAGTGCATACTTTTAAAATGATGATGTTTTTAAGCATGTTAAGTCACCACACTACCTAATGAAAAACCTGTTGTACCAACGTCAGTTTCGTAGGGATATCAATATCATTGCTTATGCTTACCCGAATGATTTCGATAGCGCAAAGTGTACACATTAAAGGTAGATGACCCGATCACATTTTCGTAACACAGAATTATTTCAACATACGGAGATTTTCATATCATATGAAAGCTCGTATTTTTCTCATCATCATACTGAAATTTGACGGCCTAAATCGGTATAATTACGGAGAAATCGATGAAATAACGTCGAATTACCGCGAATGGTGGTAACCACCGATATAGTTTTTGTACTACTCAATAGGTACAGTTCACAGCATCTTGTGCGTCTAAAATAAGAACCATTAGAGCTATGCAACTCAAACCTTGGAACACGACTTTTTTAAGGATGACCTTTCATGTAGAATAGAAACTTCAAGTTGAAAATCGGAACATCTACCTTTAAACAATGATATCCCATAAAAGATGACCCAGATTTGTTTCATTACATTTGGCTACCTAAAACATCGTCATATTACCCTTAAAGGGCAGGGGAAAAGGGATGATAATCCTGCTCCAAGTCTGTGTGGGACATTCCATTACAATAAACAGGGCCAGAAAAATGAACACACCACAAATGACATCATTTGTGTCATTTGTGGTATATTGATTATCAGTGAGTATCATGATAGATTCAAACCAGTCACCTGGAATTTTCTTTTCATAGTACTCACTGAGCGATCAATAGTTCCACAATTGATGTCATCATCAACTAGCACAAATATTGAATGCTTTCTTGTCCCTCCTCGTAGACTTGACTCAAATCACGCTACTTATATTTGCATTTCCCCCTGCCCTTTAAGAGTATCAACTCATTTGTATCAATAAGGTGTCAAATTACTAAACAGACATTTCCTCGATACATGTATGTCTTTATACACTTTTGGTACTGAGTATTAATTTTTGGACAGAATTGCTTGCTTGCTTGCTTGCTTGCTTGCTTGCTTAATTCGAGTTGTGTTCTCGATCTACAATGGCTCTCCACACCTTCCTGTCCTGCATTGCTGTCTTTAAGTCTCTTACATCCAAACCAGTGTCCTGTTTTAGCACATCGATGTAAGTTAGGGCAGGTCTTCCAGGTTTTCTTCTCCCATGCTTTGGTATCCAATGAACCAGCTTTGACACACATTCTTGACTCCTAAGCAGTGGCCTGAGAATCTTGTCCTTCTCTCCCTGATCTTTTGGGTGATTTTGGGGAGGTCTCCATACAGCTCTGTGTTAGTTGTATGTTGCTTCCAGTGAATGTTGAGGGCAGCCCTCAGCATACGTGTATAACAGCCATCAAGTTGCTTTGCTAGCTTAGGGGTGGTGGTCCATGCCTCACAGCCATATAGTAACACAGATTCAACAGTTGCGGCGAACAGGCGAAGTTTGAATTTTCTTGGTAGGGTGGATTTCCAGATCTTGTTCAGCTTCCCACAGGCTCTCCAAGCTGCTGCCTTGCGTTGCTTGATATCTGTTTCAGTGCTTGACATCCAGGCACCTAGGTATTTGAAATCGTTTACCATGTCGAGGAGTAAGGACAGAATTAGCTAACTTAAAAGCACATTAAAATGGATAAATGGATAATTATCTAGATTATGCGACCAAAATAATGATGCCCTTTGGTCATGTTGGTAACGCGTTGTAAAACAATGGATTGATCCATTTCGAGGGTTACCATTTTTACTTGAGCTTAATTGTTGTTGTTATATAACTTTAAAGGTAAATCACCATCGTTTTATTAAAATATATTTGAATCATGGTATATTTTGCAAAATCATTGTAATAAGAATGCCTCAAACAATGTTATGTTATGGGGAAATGACAATGTAAGAGGTGGTCGAATGTTGTTTTTCCCGATATGAATACACACTCACATATATGTTATTTAAATGAGAATATTATAAAATGTCTTCATAATATGTTTAAATTACACCAGCTGATATCATCAATTCCTAATAGTCCATGTCGAGGGAGTAAGGCTAATAAGATTTTCGTATTGGTATGTATCTTTGGAATATGCAAATTCAAAGCGGCAGCTTTTTGTATGCTATCAGCCATTTTTAAAATGGCCGCCAAAATGCAAACAAAAAGCACACTAATAAACTCATGATGAATATTGTAAATCCTATTGGATGTAAATAACAGAGTCTTGTATGTATGAGACCACAAGACACTCATATCCAGAACTTTTGCTTTTTTAACACATCTAAATCCAAGATGGCTGCAAAAATAGCCGCCAAAATAATAAATTCCATATATTGGCATATAAACCAAGATGACCGCCAAAAATGGTAAAATTCCATATATTAGCAACATGTATGATCAGAGTATAGTTTTAACAACGGGATGTATGTGTTAGACCCTTAGAAACTCATGTCAAGTATTTTTGCTTTGTTAACATACTTTAAAACCAAAATGGCCGCCAAATGAATTGCCAAAAATGGTAAAAAGTTGTCAAAATTCCATAAGATAGCATAAAATCAACCGAAATATATGATGAAAATATATTTTTAATGGTGGGATGGATGTGTTAGACCACTAGTAACTCATATCCAGTATTCATGCTTTTTTTTAACTTAGAGCAAAATCCAAAATGGCCGCTAAAATGGCCCCCAAAATG